>NBJL03000031.1:4850-17558 GCA_002087855.3 Entodinium caudatum | reverse complement strand
ATTGAATTCAAAAAGATTCTTGTTTTAATGAGATCATTATTTGAAAACTGGGAAGAAAGAAATAAATTCCTTGCTAAAAGATTCTTTATTAGAAAATGGTTCATGCAAGTTAAGAAAATGAAACAAAGAGATAATGCTCTTGATACTTCAATGAAAACAATTGATAAAAAATTATTGGAAAATTGTGTAATCAATCTTTCAAATATTTTAGAAATCAAAAGAGTATGTAATGCTGTTCCAGTTGCAAGAGCTGTAGACTTCTTCACCAATCTCAGAAGATTATGGGGAGATTGGGATAAAGTTAGAAGAAGAATTCTTAACATAATGGGAAAATATATTGAAAGTGAAGATGATAAGAGAATCAATTACTTAAAGAGAAAATTATTACAATGGAAAGATAAAGCAAAATTATTAACCAAAGAAGCTGCAATGAATAGAGTTGCTAAATGGACTGAAAATAAATATAGATATGTAAGAGCTAAAGAAAATTGGAGAGAAATATCTGCTAAATATGATATGTTTGTCAATAAGACTGCATTATTCCAACTTAAACAAAGATTAAGAAATTGGCTCAAATTGAGAGATATGGCTGAAAAATTAAGAAACAGATTCACTATAGTAGGATTAGATCAATATAAAGAAGGTATTGAATTCAAAAAGATTCTTATTTTAATGAGATCATTATTTGAAAATTGGGAAGAAAGAAATAAATTCCTTGCTAAGAGATTCTTTATCAGAAAATGGTTCATGCAAGTTAAGAAAATGAAACAAAGAGATAATGCTCTTGATAATTCAATGAAAACTATCGATAAAAAATTATTAGAAAATAGTGTAATCAATCTTTCAAATATTTCAGAAATAAAAAGAGTATGCAATGCTGTTCCAGTTGCAAGAGCCGTAGACTTCTTCACCAATCTCAGAAGATTATGGGGAGATTGGGATAAAGTTAGAAGAAGAATTCTTAACATAATGGGAAAATATATTGAAAGTGAAGATGATAAGAGAATNAGTGTAATCAATCTTTCAAATATTTCAGAAATAAAAAGAGTATGCAATGCTGTTCCAGTTGCAAGAGCTGTAGACTTCTTCACCAATCTCAGAAGATTATGGGGAGATTGGGATAAAGTTAGAAGAAGAATTCTTAACATAATGGGAAAATATATTGAAAGTGAAGATGATAAGAGAATCAATTACTTAAAGAGAAAATTATTACAATGGAAAGATAACGCCAAAAAGTCAACTAAAGAAGCTGCAATGAACAGAGTTGCTAAATGGATTGAAAATAAATATAAATTCGGAAGAGCAAGAGAAAACTGGAGAGATTTATCTGCTAAATATGATATGTTCGTCAACAAGACTGCATTATTCCAACTTAAACAAAGATTAAGAAATTGGCTCAAATTGAGAGATATGTCAGAAAAAATAAGAAACAGATTTGCTAAAGTTGGTTTAGATCAATATAAAGAAGGAATAGAATTCAAAAAGATTCTTGTTTTAATGAGATCATTATTCACCAACTGGGAAGAAAGAAACAAATTCCTTGCTAAAAGGTTCTTCATCAGAAAATGGTACATGCAAATCAAAGGATCAAAACAAAGAGATTCTGCTTTCGAAGAAGCTATGAAAACTATTGATAAAAAATTATTAATGAACATTGTTACTAATGTTACTGATGTCATGCAAACAAAGAAAGTTGTTGAAGCTGCTAATGTTGCAAGAGCTGCAGACTTCTTCACCCAACTCAGAAAAGTTTGGGGTGACTGGGATAAAGTCAGAAGAAGAATTCTTGGAATAATGGGAAAATACTTAGAAAGTGAAGATGAAAAGAGAATCAACTACTTAAAGAGAAAACTACTTCAATGGAAAGATAATGCAAGAAAAGTGACCAAAGAAGCTGCAAGAAGAAGAATAGCTAAATGGTCAATTGAAAGAAGTAGTTTAGCTAATGCCAGAAATAACTGGAAAGAATTATCTGGTAAATATGATATGTATGTCAATAAATCATACTTATTCCAACTTAAATCAAGATTAAGAAATTGGCTCAAATTAAGAGATATGGCTGAAAAAATAAGAAATAGATTCACTATTGTAGGATTAGATCAATATAAAGAAGGTATTGAATTCAAAAAGATTCTTATTTTAATGAGATCCTTATTCATGAACTGGGAAGAAAGAAATAAATTCCTTGCTAAGAGATTCTTTATCAGAAAATGGTTCATGCAAGTTAAGAAAATGAAACAAAGAGATGCTGCTTTCGAATCTGCTTTAAAAGAAATTGACAAAAAATTACTTGCCAATAGCGTTAATTCAATGGCTGATGCTTCTGAATTAAAGAAAATTGTTAAAGCTGTTTCTGTCGCAAGAGCTGCAGACTTCTTCACCCAACTCAGAAAAGTTTGGGGTGATTGGGATAAAGTCAGAAGAAGAATTCTAAGAATAATGGGAAAATACTTAGAAAGTGAAGATGAAAAGAGAATCAACTACTTAAAGAGAAAATTATTACAATGGAAAGACAACGCAAAATTATCAACTAAAGAAGCTGCTAAAAATAGAATTGCTAAATGGACTGAAAATAAATACAAACTCGGAAGAGCCAGAGAAAATTGGAAAGAATTATCTGGTAAATATGATATGTATGTCAATAAATCATACTTATTCCAACTCAAATCAAGATTAAGAAATTGGCTTAAATTAAGATCAATGGCTGAAAATCTTAGAAATAGATTCACTAAAGTTGGTTTAGATCAATATAAAGAAGGTATTGAATTCAAAAAGATTCTTATGTTAATGAGATCCTTGTTCATGAATTGGGAAGAAAGAAATAAATTCCTTGCTAAAAGATTCTTTGTCAGAAAATGGTTCATGCAAGTTAAGAAAATGAAACAAAGAGATGCTGCTTTCGATAAAGCTTTGAATGTATTTGATAAACAATTACTTGCTAATTCTGTTAATGCTTTAAGTGATGTTAATGAATCAAAGAGAGTTGTTAAAGCTGTTTCTGTTGCAAGAGCTGTAGACTTCTTCACCCAACTCAGAAAGATCTGGGGTGACTGGGATAAAGTGAGAAGAAGAATTCTTGGTATAATGGGAAAATACTTAGAAAGTGAAGATGAAAAGAGAATCAACTATTTAAAGAGAAAATTATTACAATGGAAAGATAACGCTAAATTATCAACCAAAGAAGCTGCTAAAAACAGAATTGCTAAATGGACAGAAAAAAGATATAAGATTGCTGATGCTAGAAATAGTTGGAAAGAATTATCTGGTAAATATGATATGTTCGTCAACAAATCATACTTATTCCAACTCAAGAGCAGATTAAGAAATTGGCTCAAATTAAGATCAATGGCTGAAAATCTTAGAAATAGATTCACTAAAGTTGGTTTAGATCAATATAAAGAAGGTATTGAATTCAAAAAGATATTAATCTTAATGAGATCATTATTCACCAACTGGGAAGAAAGAAATAAATTCCTTGCTAAAAGATTCTTTGTCAGAAAATGGTTCATGCAAGTTAAGAAACTAAAACAAAGAGATGCTACTTTCGATAAAGCTTTGAATGTATTTGATAAACAATTACTTGCTAATTCTGTTAATGCTTTAAGTGATGTCAATGAATCAAAGAGAGTTGTTAAAGCTGTTTCTGTTGCAAGAGCTGTAGACTTCTTCACCCAACTCAGAAAGATCTGGGGTGACTGGGATAAAGTCAGAAGAAGAATTCTTGGAATAATGGGAAAATACTTAGAAAGTGAAGATGAAAAGAGAATCAACTACTTAAAGAGAAAACTACTTCAATGGAAAGATAATGCAAGAAACGTAACCAAAGACATAGCCAGAAGAAGAATAGCTAAATGGTCAATTGAAAGAAGTAGTTTAGCCAATGCCAGAAATAACTGGAAAGAATTATCTGGTAAATATGATATGTATGTCAATAAATCATACTTATTCCAACTCAAATCAAGATTAAGAAACTGGCTCAAATTAAGAGATATGGCCGAAAAATTAAGAAACAGATTCACTAAAGTAGGATTAGATCAATATAAAGAAGGTATCGAATTCAAAAAGATTCTTATTTTAATGAGATCATTATTCACCAACTGGGAAGAAAGAAATAAATTCCTTGCTAAGAGATTCTTTATCAGAAAATGGTTCATGCAATTGAAGAAACTCAAACAAAGAGATGCTACTTTCGATAAAGCCATGAATGTTCTTGATAAAAAATCAATTTCTGATTCAGTCACTACTTTAGGAGATGTTAACCAAGTTAAGAAAACTCTTAAAGCTGTTTCTGTTGCAAGAGCTGCAGACTTCTTCACCCAACTCAGAAAAGTTTGGGGTGATTGGGATAAAGTCAGAAGAAGAATCCTTGCTATAATGGGAAAATACTTAGAAAGTGAAGATGAAAAGAGAATGAACTATTTAAAGAGAAAATTATTGCAGTGGAAAGATAATGCCAAAAAATCAACCAAAGAAGCTGCAATGAATAGAGTTGCTAAATGGGTTGAAAATAAATATAAATTAGGCAGAGCAAGAGAAAATTGGAGAGATTTATCTGGAAAATATGATATGTATGTAAACAAGACTGCATTATTCCAACTCAAATCAAGATTAAGAAATTGGCTCAAATTAAGAGATATGGCTGAAAAATTAAGAATAAGATTCACTACTGTTGGTTTAGATCAATATAAAGAAGGTATTGAATTCAAAAAGATTCTTGTTTTAATGAGAACATTATTCGAAAACTGGGAAGAAAGAAATAAATTCCTTGCTAAAAGATTCTTCATCAGAAAATGGTTCATGCAAGTCAAGAAAATGAAAGAAAGAGATTCTACTTTCGATAAAGCCATGAGTGTTCTTGATAAAAAATTATTAACTGATAATGTTAATACACTTGCTGATGTATCTGAAACTACTAAAGTACTTAAAGCTGTCAATGCAGCAAGAGCTGTAGACTTCTTCACCAATCTCAGAAGATTATGGGGAGATTGGGATAAAGTTAGAAGAAGAATCCTTGCTATAATGGGAAAATACTTAGAAAGTGAAGATGAAAAGAGAATTAATTACTTAAAGAGAAAATTATTACAATGGAAAGATAATTCAAAGAAATTAACCAAAGAAGCTGCAATGAATAGAGTTGCTAAATGGGTAGAAAATAAGTATAAATTCGGAAGAGCAAGAGAAAATTGGAGAGATTTATCTGCTAAATATGACATGTTCGTCAACAAGACTGCATTATTCCAACTTAAACAAAGATTAAGAAATTGGCTTAAATTAAGGGATATGGCTGAAAAGATCAGAAATAGAATGACAATTGTTGGTTTAGATCAATATAAAGAAGGTGTTGAATTCAAAAAGATTCTTGTTTTAATGAGAACATTATTTGAAAACTGGGAAGAAAGAAATAAATTCCTTGCTAAAAGATTCTTCATCAGAAAATGGTTCATGCAAGTTAAGAAAATGAAGGAAAGAGATGCTATATTCGATAAAGCTATGAATGTACTTGACAAAAAATTATTAACTGATAATGTGAATACACTTGCTGATGTTTCTGAAACTACTAAAGTACTTAAAGCTGTCAATGCAGCAAGAGCTGTAGACTTCTTCACCAATCTCAGAAGATTATGGGGAGATTGGGATAAAGTTAGAAGAAGAATCCTTGCAATAATGGGAAAATACTTAGAAAGTGAAGATGAAAAGAGAATTAATTACTTAAAGAGAAAATTATTGCAATGGCGAGATAATGCTAAAAAATCATCTAAAGAAGTTGCAATGAATAAGATTGCTAAATGGATTGAAACTAATTATAAATATTCAAGAGCTAAAGAAAATTGGAGAACATTATCAGGTAAATATGATATGTATGTTAATAAGACTGCATTATTCCAACTTAAACAAAGATTAAGAAATTGGCTCAAATTAAGAGATATGGCTGAAAAGATAAGACATAGAATGACAATTGTAGGATTAGATCAATATAAAGAAGGTGTTGAATTCAAAAAGATTCTTATAATGATGAGACAATTATTCGAAAATTGGGAAGAAAGAAATAAATTCCTTGCTAAAAGATTCTTTGTAAGAAGATGGTTCATGCAAGTTAAGAAGATGAAAGAAAGAGATGCTATATTCGATAAAGCTATGAATGTACTTGACAAAAAATTATTAACTGATAATGTGAATACTCTTGCTGATGTATCTGAAACTACTAAAGTACTTAAAGCTGTCAATGCAGCAAGAGCTGTAGACTTCTTCACCAATCTCAGAAGATTATGGGGAGATTGGGATAAAGTTAGAAGAAGAATCCTTGCTATAATGGGAAAATACTTAGAAAGTGAAGATGAAAAGAGAATTAATTACTTAAAGAGAAAATTATTGCAATGGCGAGATAATGCTAAAAAATCATCAAAAGAAGTTGCAATGAATAAGATTGCTAAATGGATTGAAACTAATTATAAATATTCAAGAGCTAAAGAAAATTGGAGAACATTATCAGGTAAATATGATATGTATGTTAATAAGACTGCATTATTCCAACTTAAACAAAGATTAAGAAATTGGCTCAAATTGAGAGATATGGCTGAAAAGATAAGAAATAGAATGACAATTGTAGGATTAGATCAATATAAAGAAGGTGTTGAATTCAAAAAGATTCTTATCATGATGAGACAATTATTCGAAAACTGGGAAGAAAGAAATAAATTCCTTGCTAAGAGATTCTTTGTCAGAAAATGGTTCATGCAAGTTAAGAAACTTAAAGAAAGAGATGCTATTTTCGATAAAGCTATGAATACATTAGATAAAAAATTATTAACTGATAATGTTACTACATTAGCTGATGTATCCCAAACTAGTAAAATACTTAAAGCTGTAAGTGCTGCAAGAGCTAGTGATTTCTTCACCCATCTTAGAAGATTATGGGGTGATTGGGATAAAGTTAGAAAGAGAATTCTTGCTATAATGGGAAAATACTTAGAAAGTGAAGATGAAAAGAGAATCAACTACTTAAAGAGAAAATTATTACAATGGTCTGACAACGCCAAAAAGATGACTGTTGAAGCTGCAAGAGTTAAAATTGCCAGATGGTCAATTGAAAGAAATAGGATCGCCAACGCAAGAAACAACTGGAAAGATTTATCTAATAAATATGATATGTATGTCAACAAGACTGGATTATTCCAACTTAAACAAAGATTAAGAAATTGGCTCAAATTAAGAGATATGGCTGAAAAATTAAGAAATAGATTCACTATTGTAGGAGTAGAACAATTAAAAGAAGGTGTTGAATTCAAAAAGATTCTTGTCTTAATGAGAACATTATTCGAAAACTGGGAAGAAAGAAATAAATTCCTTGCTAAGAGATTCTTTATCAGAAAATGGTTCATGCAAGTCAAGAAGATGAAAGAAAGAGATGCTATCTTCGATAAAGCCATGGGAGTATTAGATAAAAAATTATTAACTGATAATGTCAATACTTTAGCTGATGTTTCTCAAACTACTAAAGTACTTAAAGCTGTAAATGCTGCAAGAGCTGTTGACTTCTTCACCAATCTCAGAAGATTATGGGGAGATTGGGATAAAGTCAGAAAGAGAATACTTGCCATAATGGGAAAATATATTGAAAATGAAGATGAAAAGAGAATTAATTACTTAAAGAGAAAATTATTACAATGGGCTGATAACGCCAAAAAAGTTACTTTAGAAGTTCAAAGAAATAAAGCTGCAAGATGGATAGCTGATAAATATAAACTTGCTACTGCCAGAAAGAACTGGAGAGATTTATCTAATAAATATGACATGTATGTTAATAAGACTGCCTTATTCCAACTCAAATCAAGATTAAGAAATTGGCTCAAATTAAGAGATATGGCTGAAAAGATAAGACACAGATTAACTGCAGTAGGTGTAGATCAATTCAAAGAAGGAATAGAATTCAAAAAGATTCTTGTTTTAATGAGAACATTGTTCGAAAACTGGGAAGAAAGAAATAAATTCCTTGCTAAGAGATTCTTTGTAAGAAAATGGTTCATGCAAGTCAAGAAAATGAAAGAAAGAGATGACAAATTCGATGACGCACTAAAGGTATTAGATAAAAAATTATTAACTGATAATGTTAATACACTTGGTGATGTATCCCAAACTACTAAATTACTTAAAGCTGTCAATGCTGCAAGAGCTGTAGACTTCTTCACCAATCTCAGAAGATTATGGGGAGATTGGGATAAAATCAGAAGAAGAATCCTTGCCATAATGGGAAAATACTTAGAAAGCGAAGAAGAAAAGAGAATCAACTATTTAAGAAGAAAATTATTACAATGGTCAGATAAAGCTAAGAAAGTAACTATCGAAGTTGAAGGAAGTAAAGTTGCAAGATGGATAGCTGATAAATATAAACTTGCTACTGCCAGAAAGAACTGGAAAGATTTATCTAATAAATATGATATGTATGTCAACAAGACTGGATTATTCCAACTCAAATCAAGATTAAGAAATTGGCTCAAATTGAGAGATATGGCTGAAAAATTAAGAAATAGATTCACTATTGTAGGAGTTGATCAATTGAAAGAAGGTGTTGAATTCAAAAAGATTCTTGTCTTAATGAGAACATTATTCGAAAACTGGGAAGAAAGAAATAAATTCCTTGCTAAGAGATTCTTCATCAGAAAATGGTTCATGCAATTGAAGAAATTGAAAGAAAGAGATGATAAATTCGATAAAGCCATGGGAGTATTAGATAAAAAATTATTAACTGATAATGTTACTACATTAGCTGATGTTTCCCAAACTAGTAAAATACTTAAAGCTGTAAGTGCTGCTAGAGCTGTAGATTTCTTCACCCACCTCAGAAGATTATGGGGTGATTGGGATAAAGTTAGAAAGAGAATACTTGCCATAATGGGAAAATACTTAGAAAGTGAAGATGAAAAGAGAATCAACTACTTAAAGAGAAAATTATTACAATGGAAAGAAAACGCTAAAAAAACTACTAAAGAAGTTCAAAGCAATAAAGTTGTAAGATGGATAGCTGATAAATATAAGACAGCTACTGCTAGAAAGAACTGGAAAGATTTATCTAATAAATATGATATGTATGTCAATAAGACTGGATTATTCCAACTTAAACAAAGATTAAGAAATTGGCTCAAATTAAGAGATATGGCTGAAAAATTAAGAAATAGATTCATTGCTGTAGGAGTTGATCAATTGAAAGAAGGTGTTGAATTCAAAAAGATTCTTGTTTTAATGAGACAATTATTCGAAAACTGGGAAGAAAGAAATAAATTCCTTGCTAAAAGATTCTTCATCAGAAAATGGTTCATGCAATTGAAGAAACTCAAACAAAGGGATGCTACTTTCGATAAAGCCATGGGTGTATTAGATAAAAAATTATTATCCGATAATGTCAATACAATTGCTGATGCTTCTCAAGTAAATAATTTACTTAAAGCCATCAGAGCTGCAAGAGCTGTAGATTTCTTCACCCACCTCAGAAGATTATGGGGTGATTGGGACAAAATCAGAAAGAGAATTCTTGCTATAATGAGCAAATACTTAGAAAGTGAAGAAGAAAAGAGAATCAACTACTTAAAGAGAAAATTAATTCAATGGAAAGATAACGCCAAAAAGATGAATTCTGAAATCAAAATGAATAAAGTTTCAAAATGGATAGCTGAAAAATATAAGATAGCTACTGCTAGAAAGAATTGGAAAGATTTATCTAATAAATATGATATGTATGTCAATAAGACTGGATTATTCCAACTTAAATCAAGATTAAGAAATTGGCTCAAATTGAGAGACATGGCTGAAAAGATTAGAAATAGATTAACTACAATTGGATTAGATCAATTAAAAGAAGGTGTTGAATTCAAGAAGATTCTTATAATGATGAGACAATTATTCGAAAATTGGGAAGAAAGAAATAAATTCCTTGCTAAAAGATTCTTCATTAGAAAATGGTTCATGCAATTGAAGAAATTGAAAGAAAGAGATGCTAAATTCGATGAGGCTCTTAAAGTATTAGATAAGAAATCATTAACTGATAATGTGAACACCATTAATGAAGTTACTCAAACAAATAATGTACTTAAAGCTGTCAATGCTGCAAGAGCTGTTGATTTCTTCACCCACCTCAGAAGATTATGGGGTGATTGGGACAAAATCAGAAAGAGAATCCTTGCCATAATGGGAAAATACTTAGAAAGTGAAGAAGAAAAGAGAATCAACTACTTAAAGAGAAAATTAATTCAATGGAGAGATAACGCCAAAAAGATGAATTCTGAAATCAAAAGAAATAAAGCTGCAAAATGGATAGCTGAAAAATATAAGATAGCAACTGCTAGAAAGAATTGGAAAGATTTATCTAATAAATATGATATGTATGTCAACAAGACTGGATTATTCCAACTTAAATCAAGATTAAGAAATTGGCTCAAATTAAGAGATATGGCTGAAAAGATAAGACACAGATTAACTGCAGTAGGTGTAGATCAATTAAAAGAAGGTATTGAATTCAAGAAGATTCTTATTATGATGAGACAATTATTCGAAAACTGGGAAGAAAGAAATAAATTCCTTGCTAAAAGATTCTTCATTAGAAAATGGTTCATGCAATTGAAGAAATTGAAAGAAAGAGATGCTAAATTCGATGATGCACTAAAGGTATTAGACAAAAAATTATTATCAGATAACGTCCAAACAATATCTGATGTCTGCCATACTAAGAAAGTCCTCAATGCAGTTCCAGTAGCTCGTTCCACCGACTTCTTCAACAAGCTCCGTGAGATCTGGAAAGACTACGACAAGATCCGTAAGAGATTTATGAAGATCTTAGGCAAATACGTCGAAAGCGAAGAAGAAAAGCGTATTGGTTACATGCGTCGTAAACTAATTCAATGGAACGAAAACGCCAAGAAGATCACAGTCGAAGTCGAAAAGTCCAAAGTTTCAAAATGGATCGCTGATAAATTCAAGATATCCCGAGCCCGAAAAATGTGGAAAGACTTAGCTGATAAATATGACATGTTCAAAAACAATAGCATTTTATGGGAAGTAAGGCGTAAATTAATTAATGGTCTTCGTTTGAGAGACATGTTCGATAAATTGAAGAAAGACTTAGTCAAAACCGGATATGAGCAATTCAAGGAAGGAGCCAGATTCAACAATCAAATAAGGTATCTAAGAAAAGTGTTCGGTCACGATGATAGATATTACTACCCTTATAAGATCCATTACTTCCAGAGATGGGTCAATAACACCAGAAAATTGAGAGAAAGAGAAGACGCCTTGAAAGAATCATTTAAATTGATATCAAAGAAGTCAATCACTTTAGCCGCGGACACCGTCAAAAATGCCTGTTTGATTAGAGGTCTTAAGACCATAGTGCCTGTAGCAAGATCTTATGACTTCTTGGATCGATTGCGAAAGATTGCCGAACGTAAGACTGACTACAGTAAATTCAGGGAACATTTGGTTTCTGTCAAAGACGAAGTCGATGCGGAAGCCAAATATAAATTAATACGTCGTTTATACAAAGTGTTCTACTATAAATTAATCGATAGAATGTTCGGTAGACTTCAAAGTCTCCAAGAGGAATATAAGAGAAATCACGCTAACTACCTCTTCTATAAATTGCTACTAACCAAACGAGAAACGGGCAACAGAATCGAAAGCTTCGAATCAGGACCAACTCCAAAGAAAATCTCATTCAAAGGAAAATCAGCCAAGAAAATAAAAGTACCCGAAGATAGATCCGTTACTGTCATGGTGTTGCCATCTCTTGTGAGATACTTAGACGATAAATTCAAAGATGCTAAATCATGGGCCATGGATAATTTAATAAATAAATGGCGTGCAGAGAAATTCGCTAAGTTATTGAAGACCTTAAGTAACAAGACCACTGTGCCACCAAAGAGAGATTTAGTTGATTTGATGAAAGCTGAATATTTATACATGAACGGCTTAGGCGCTTCTAACTGCGAATTATTCAAATTATTGCGTAGATACTGGGTTAGAATGATTTGCACCAGCATGTACGGTCCAAGCAGAGTTTATAAGACATTGTACTTAATCAAGATGATCATGATGCATAAGGCCATCGCTTATCAACGATACATAAGAGAACTCATCAGAAAATGGCGCTTCAGTGCTTTCATTCAGAATATCAGTCGAAGAAAGTTAGAATTACTTTATAAGAACTTACACGTGTCATACTTGCAAATGGCTAATGAAATGTTCGGAGACAAAGGCGAAAAGAACGCTTCTGTGGTCAAGGAATTCGAAAGGCTTGCTACCAGAATGGGAATATTTACCAATGAAGACTATAATAATCCAAATGAGGAAAACTTCTGCGAAAAAATTAATAAGAAGTATGTTTTCCAACCTATGCAAGTGCTTTTGGAAAGAGAAGGACCGTCGCAATTCTTCATGTCGGGAATAGAAGTGGAAGACTCGGGAGAAAATAATGAAGACTATTATGTTGATCAAGAAATCCCTGGAGAGACTATTGGCAAATATAAGCAAGAGACAAGTAAGAGCAATAGTCGTATCGAAAAAATCGAAAAGAAATACTAAATAGTATATAAATGTTAATCTAATCAATAATATAATTATATTATTAAATTTAATATGCTAGGAACTCATTTCCCTTAAAATTATTTTTTTCTTTCATTTTTATTTTCTCAAAATAATTAATTATTTAATAATTATTTTTTT
>NBJL03000027.1:3274-13363 GCA_002087855.3 Entodinium caudatum | reverse complement strand
AATCCCCAATCCCCAATCCCCAATCCCAATCCCCATTGTAATATTAATTCTTATATATTTCGTATATGCTAATAAATTTTTTATATATAAAATATAAGTTAAAATTCAAATAAAAATCAATTAATGATATATTATGAAAATTACCCCTATTATCTAGGAAATACACAACAAGTAAATATTCCTCAAAAAAATACTCAGGCAAATATACTATATTATAATCCTAATAGTAATAGTTATATAAATTATCCTCAAAATTCTTTAAGTAACAATATAACTTATAAGCCGACTCCAACTAATAAACAAATAATTTATTCAAATTCTTATCCAAATAATTATTATATTAAAAATGAGCCTGTCGCAAATCCAACTATAATTAATAATCCTATTACATATAATTATGATTATAATAATACATATACTTTTAATAATCAAATTCAATCTGATAATAATTCTTTTGTTGATAATGCAAATAATCTGAATTATAATTATGATGTAATTCAAAATTATCAGCCGAATATAAATGAAAATAAAAATGCAGCTATAAATTTAAACAATGAGCTCGAAAAACTTGGTATTGATACTCCAAGAAAAGTAAAAGAAAAACCAATTCAAATAATTAATAATAAAAATGAATTATATTCCCAATTTTATAATGATGAATTAGCCAATATTCCTCAAAATCAAACTTTAAATCCTAATAATCTACAAAAAATTCAAAACTTAAATACTCAAAATTATACTCAGGAATTGACAAATGATTTAAATAAAATAACAAATCCCAATACTAATATAACCAATATTTATCCACAAAATCAAATAATTATCGAAACAAATACAATTACTCAAGACAACAAAGATGTTATTGATATAACTAATGACTTCTCAAATTTGCAAATAACAAAAAAAGAAACACAAAAAAGACCTTTAACTCCAGAAGATTATAAAAATATTTGCATGAGTGGTATAGGTATAATTAACTTGGGTAACACGTGTTTCATTAATTCTTCTTTACAAACATTGATTCACTGCAAATTGTTTATCCACGAATTTTTTAATAAATCTTCAATAATTAATAAAGAAACAACGCCAATTTCTTACGAATTTTTATTAATATGTATATCAATGTTAGATAATAAAAATAGCAGCGAAAGATATATAGATATTTCAAATTTTAGAGAAGTCTTCGGAAAAAAGCATCCAATATTTAACGATTATTCCCAAAATGATTCTCAAGAATTTTGTAGGGTCTTTTTAGAAGATTTAAGCATGGAATTAAATGAAGTAAAGAATAAAACAGTATATAAAGCTTTGACGAATTCAGAAGGAAAAAGCAAAATATTGCGAGATAAGGAATTTGATCTGAATTTTAAAGGAAGAGAAGAATCGATAATTACGAAATTGTTTTACTCGCAAATTATAAACGCATTCACTTGTCAATGCGGTTCTGAAATTTACTCTTTTCAGAAATTATTAGATTTTCCTTTGCTTTTTCCCCCAAATATCAATGAAATAGATATATACACTTTATTAAAATTTTATTTCAAAACAGAAATAATCGATTTTGAATCAAAATGCGAAAGATGCCAAAAAATAGCAAAGCACAAAAAAACAATGAAAATATCAAGGCCTCCGGAAATCTTGATTATATGTTTACAAAGGATTGATACAAAGACTCAACAAAAAAATGAATGCTTAGTTAAATTTCCGGATTATTTAAATTTGAATGAATTTATCGATCACGAATGCGGATTTGGGAAGGAAAGTGAATATAAATTATTTTCTGTTGTTAATCATCAAGGTATCGTGGATTGTGGACATTATTTTTCTTATATACAACCTTTAGGATCGAAAAACTGGTTTGAATTTAATGATTCATCTGTAAGACATGTTAAAGAAGGTTTAAAAAGTTTTCCATATGCTTATGCTTTATTTTATATAAAGAAAAAATATTTAAAAATTTAAATTATTATGTATTATATAAATAATTTTAATTTAATCCAATAATCAAAAAAATGGGGATTGGGGATTGGGGATTGGGGATTGGGGATTGGGGATTGGGCCCAATCCCCAATCCCCAATCCCCAATCCCCAATCCCCAATCCCCATTTTATGCAATGAAAATATAAAATAAAAAGCTTATTTAATTCTTATATACAAAATTTTATAATTAAAAAAATATTTATATTTAATTTTCTTCCTTAGTAAAACTATTTTCATCATTATTACTATTTTTTTCATTAGAGTCATCTTTCTTTGTTTCATTATTATTATTTTCAGTATATTGACTATATAATGAATTATTTTCTTCATTTTGACTTTCATTCATTTTATTTTCATTCTCATTTTCATTTTCATTATTAATAATATTAATCTCATCCCCTGCAAATCCTAATTTAAGTATATTCATTTTATCCTCAAGATTTTTTTCTAAATTTTTAATTTTTTTTTGTAGCAATCTTTTTCTTATAACATCCTCATTTTTTTGAGTTTGTAAAACCTGGCAATTTACTTCTAATTCTCTTATTTTTGTATTTAAATAATCAATTTGCTCTTGAGCTGATTTTAATCTTTCTTTATATTTTTTAATTTCATTATTATATTTATTACTTAAAGTTTCTTTACTTTTGTTTAAAATGCATAATTTTAATTTAAATTCTTCTAATCCTTGTGAATTATTTTTGAATAATTTATTATTAATTAAATCTATTTCTTCCTGTGTAAAAAATAGAGGCAATATGTCATCAATATTTGTGCTATAATTTTTTTTATATAAAAAAATTTTGGATAAAGAATTATTTTTTGTTAATGATTTATTATGTGGAGAATTTATATTTATTGAAGGCAATGATGATGCATTTTGATTTATATTATTTCTTTTTCTATTTATTGGATTTATGTTAATTTTAAATTTAGTATTAAATATACTATTTGATTTTTCCAATTTCATTAAAGATAATTTTTTCTTTTTCGGGGTGATATATATTTTATTTTCTGAATTTTCATCTTTTTGGTTTTTCCTGAATAATTGATTATTTAAATTTTTATTATTATCTTTCAAAAATTTATTTTCTTTAGTTAATATTTCGATTTGTTTTTCCATTTCTTTATTTTTTTTAGCATAATTATTATAGTCATTTAATTGCTCTTTTAAAATTTTAATTTCATTTTCTAGATCATTATTTTCATTCATCTTTTGCCTATTAATATTTTCTAAGTCTTGTAATTTATTATTTTTTTCATAATTATCTACAATTGATTGCAATCTTTCATTATCATTTCTTAAAATTTTAATCATATTTATTGCGTTATTTAATTCTCTTTCTTTGAGTCTTTCATTTGAGTTATATTTAATATTTATTTTTTTATTTTTTAAATTCTCAAAAAAATTTTTACCTATTTTTTCGTTAAATATTTTATCGTCAATTTGTTTAGAAAATTTTTCTAGGGATTGTTGCAATTTATTATTAGTTTTTGTTATCGATTTTATTTGGAGTTCTTTTTCTTTCAATTCTTTCTTTAATTGAAGTATTAATTGATCCTTTTCTGTTTCGTTCATTATTATATTTATATTAGTTCCTATATTTTTTTCATTTTTATTTTTGTATTTAGCATTATTTTTAGAAAATTTTTTATTTTTATTATTCATATTTACATAATCATTGTTTTCTTCATTCTCCTCATTCTCTTCTTCTTCATTTGTTAAATTTTCTTCATTTTCTTCTTGCGAAGAATATCCTTTGCTTTTATCATTCATTTATTTATTAGTAATTATTAATATTAATTTCATAAAAAATTTTAATTTAATTTAAAATATAATAAAAAATGCTGTCAAATAATAATTCAGGTAATATTTCTCCCCATAAAACGAGTTCTCCAGGAACATTATCTTATATGGATATTATAGCCATGCAAATGAAAGTACCAGATTGCTCCCTAATGAAAGAAGGATACAGCAACACTGAAAAATTTTTTTATTATTGCACATGCGATCCCGAATATCAAAATCCAATTTGTGAAGCCTGTTTATATTCATGCCATAAACAGCATTGGAAAGAAAAACAATTAGTCGATATATTAAAAGAAGCCTGCGAAGGAATATGTAGTTGTGGCAATAATAATCACATAGTAACTTCTCATGAAATCGAAAAAAATAATTCATTTAAGGAAAAATGTATGTTTATTGAATGGGAAGAAATTTCAAAGAATTACCATTATTATAAAAGCAGGGCAAATGATCATCAAATAGTGTGTCCTTTTTGTTATGAATGTTGTGTGACGAATAAACGACAATTTGAACAAGAAAAATATGAAGGTATAAATGAGACAATTAAATGCGAGTGTAATGAACATAATGAATATGTAAAAAATCTTGAAAAATTTAGTAATATATTTAATATTGAAGAAATTCATAGTAATTCAAATGCACTTATGAGATTAATACAAAAAATATTCATAGCTAAAAATAGTTTCAAAAACACTTTTTATAATATGGAAGATGTTTTTAAAAAAATAAAACAAAAATTCTTAGAAGATAATTTCGAAATAGAACACTCTGCTTATAATAGTCATTTAATGAAAGCCTTAGAAAAAATTGATTTTATACTTTCTCGCCCCAAGAAATATTTTTATTTTTCACCTGAAGAAGTAAGTAGCAATTTCGACTTGAGTGAAATTATATTTAAAATATTGAAATTCCCTAATCAAAATAATAGTAAAAAAATTGATTTATTTAAAAAATATTTAATGACTATATATCACACAATGATATTCAAACGAGAATTTGAATCTTTACCATCAATATCATATAAAGATTTATACAATTTAAATCCTTTTCAACGTTTATTCTTTTGCGAGTATATGAATTATACAAAGAATAAATTTATAAAGAATAACACAATGAATGATTTATTAGATTATCTCGAATTCTTCAAGAATGAAAAAAATAAAAATGAAATCAGCTTTGAAATATTGAAAATAATTTATTCAGAACTTTTATGCTATATAAAAGCTTATCAAATAAGTCATGAACAAAAAATAAAATTCATGACATTAAATGACGATTTAATTTATATCTGCATTCAAAACAAAGAAATCGACATCAAAACTAAAAATACCCAATTTTATATTTTATATAAAATGGTCAAATGTTTATTGTATATTTCTTACTATTACAATGATCATTTAATTCTTTCTTATTTAAACAACGAAATTTCTTTATCAAAAGTAAATTTTTTTCATTGTTCGAATGAGTTATCAAAAATAATTAATAAAAATGTTACCCAAATTTTATTTTATTGTGGCCTTATTGAAACGAATAACAACGATGTAACTGGGCAATATAATGATGAATATAAAACAACTCTAAGAACAAAAATGACAACGAGAATATCTCATGTATTAGATAAAAATAAAATTGAGTATTATAATGACCAAATAATGATATTAGCTTCTTCTATAAATTCTTTAAATTTAGATTTTCCAGATTCTTATCAAGAAGGACTAAAAAGATTAAGTTTATTTAATAAAGATATTTATATAAATTTCCTAAATGAACAATTCGATGTTAATGAAAAAGAAATGTTCATGGGATTAATACAAAAAAGTGCTGAATTAGAAGGTATTTATAGGGAATATTATAATTTTAATATAAAAGAGGATGAATTAGCTATGGGGATTGTTAATATTATAAATGATGTTTTTAAATTAATGAAAATTGGGAATTATATAATACCTGAATATAAAAAAGGACAAAAAAAATATCTAAATTTAAGTTTGGCGTTAAAGCTGGGAAAATCTATGAAAAAAATAGAAGAAGAAAAATTAATATTAAAAAGAAAGCAAATTATTTTAGGTAAATCTACCTATATATTCTCTTTAGTTAAATCTTTAGAAATGCTTAATAAATTTTTGGATCAAAATTTTAAAGGCGAGAATAAGGTTAAATTAGAGGCTTTTGATTCCGAAATAGAAACAGAAATTATTAATAACAAAAAATTAAATGATCAAATAAAATCACAAAGTTCTCATATTGATATCTGTAATTTATTCATTGAAAGAATTTTTAGACAATTATATTTATTTTGTGATAAAAATTTAGAAAACTGTGTTTTAATGTTAACAAAACCAATAATAACAAATTTCAAAAACTTGCCTTTAATTTATAGTGAAAAAATCCTTCAATTTATTTTTTATATATTAAAAATAATTCGTTTTAATAATATTACTTTAGGAAATATTTCCGATTTATTAACGGTTCTTAAAAGAATAGTAACTCGCGTTAATAAAATGTCCTATAATAAATATTATGAAGTGAATTCCATTTTATTCAATATTATTTTAAAATTATCCAAAATAAATTACCAAAATAACGAATTGACTTTTATGAAACTAAGTAAATTCATAAAAAATATATATGCAACATCTTCAATTATTCGTGATATTAAAACTTATATATTAAATTTATACGAACAAAATAATAAATTGACAGAAGTAATACTCAAAGAAGAAAAAGTTAATGGATATTTGGTATCAAATTTAGTGCAGATATTTAAATCTTTTATAAAAATAATAAATAATATTTTCAACAAAAACGCTGTTTATACTGAGTCAACTTTCCTTAGCGATATTTTATCAAAATTGGAAGTCCAAAAAATTTTAGTGGATTTAACACTCCCTCTTGAATTCAGAATAGAATTAATAAGATTTTTCCTTATTGTTTACATTAATATGAAAATAGAACCGAATTTCATGCAGGATTATATCAATATTATAATAGAAAATATTAATATGATTTCAGAAATTAATTCCGCTGATTTCAATTTTTTTAATAATTTAATAAGCGTAAATGAAAAAAATATTAATATGTTAAACGAAAGCTACTTATTAAGATATGAATTAAAAAACTTCAGGGAAGTTATTAAAGATACTAATTACAGGAAAAGAATAAATCAGTATTATGAAAATGGAATTATAATTCCTCTTTTTGTTTTCTTGAATAAATATATGGCTATTATTTATAATTTGGACGGGAAACAATATATTAAATTATATGAAATTGTTTTTTATTTTCTGCATTTTAAAAAATATATCGTTGAAGAACATTTAAGAAGAATCAAAACCTCGAAAAGAAAATATCAATTTAGTAATTTATTATTAAATTATATGAACACCAAAAAAAATTCTTTTGTTCTTTTATTAGAAGATATTAATGAAGAATCCTTGGAGGAATTAGATAATGATATTGAAAAAATACTATCCGAAGATTTCGAAATTTTAAACTATAGAAAAGTTTTTAGTTTTTTTGTTAAGCATGTACAAACCTTTATTAAAAAGCCAGAAAGTAAATTTTTGAAAGAATTATTTAGCAAAAAAAGTGAAATATACGATATTAATGAATTAGAAAAGAAAATTTATTATGAGAAAATAGGTATTTATCCAGGGAAAATACTAAGATTAATTACACATTATGAAAATGAGAAGGTAAACTTAGAAGACAGTTCATTATCAAAAAATTTAAACGAAAAAAATATTTTATATAATGCTTCATATCGAAGTATACTTTTACGTCCAATGTTTCATATGATAAATGATCGTGTTTTATTTACGAAATATCGTAAACAGAGTTTATGGCATCTTTTTCGTTTATTGCAATATGACACTGGTCGAACACAAGAGGACATTTTAGAAATAATGAAAAATGAAGAAAATGACGATAATAAATTAGTAAATATTCATTATTTATGTGAATTATATTTCGAATGTTTTTTAAGTATAGTATTTTCCAGTGTTAATCCAAATTCTATTTCATCAAATGATGATTATATCATTGCTTATATGGTAATAAAAATATTAAAGTATCTTTGCGAAGATCATAATACTGCATTTCAAACTTTATTTTTCAAGGATATAAAAATAATGTATGAAGATAATCCTTTAAATATTTTTGAAATGATGATGTGTTCTTTATCAAAAGTCGTAATGTTGGCACAATGGGATTTAGTTAAATTCAGCCAAATTGAGGATAATTATACTTATTTTTATGAAATATTCTTCGTAATGTTGGAATTCAGCATTGAAATGATTCAAGGTACAAAAAAAAGTAATCTTAAAGAAATAATATCAGTTCCCGGAAGAGAAAATGAAAATTCTATGTTTTATATGTTCATTCTCGGATTTAAAAATATAATCACAAATGATGATAATGATTCTGAAATTGTTTACAATGTAAGGTTAGATTTATTAAATTTTATAGTTGCTTTTTTAGAAGAAAAAAAAACGCCAAAAAAATTAATTAATATGATTGCTAATGTATTTAATCCTTTGACTATTTTTAATTCTGTGGTTAAAACACTGATTAAATTATACATAAGAACTACTGGTAATGGAAAAGTGGAGGACTATAAACTTATTGAATTCGATGAAAAAATGTATAAATTATTTTTACAAAAATATTTTGAAGAACCCGAGTTTAGCCAATGTAATGAATTTGAATTGGCCAATAGAATGTATATTTATGTTAAACTATTAATGAATTTTGGAAATAAAGATGCCAAATTACTTATTGATTCAATTAAAACATATAAAGATATTGCCGAAAATTCTAATAAAAATATTGAAGTTAAAGGAAAAGAAGACCAAAATGTAATAATAGATCAAAACTTTGCTCAAAATTATTTTGCTGTTAAATTTTTTGAAGAAATAACAAGAACTGTTTGGATCAAAGGCGAAGAAGGTAAAATTCAATTATCATTATTTACTTTAAATCCTTATGTAATGCTTCTAAGTAAAAACACTAAAAATCAATTTTATAAAACAGTCCCAAGAGATAACGCTTCATCAAAGCTCTTTTCTTTATTAGAATATTGCAATTATTTCTTCTTTGAAATAAATCATAACAAAAATAAAGTAAAAGGAAATATATTTTTGAAATTTTTAAATAAATTAGATTATGGTAAAATAGAACGATATCTTTTTTTAATAACAGGGGCTATTAATATAATTATATTACTCAAAGCGAATAATGATGATGAAGATAATAAATACGAAAAAATATATCAAATTGTATTACCATTGGGTATAATCCAAATAATATTAAATTTTCTGAGCTTATTTTTCTGGATAATATCCAAATATTCTCTATATTATTCTATAGAAGTAGAAAAATTTTATAACAAGAACAAATTAGATAAAAAAGAAGATCCTTTAACTTTCTTCCAAAAAGTTTATATAGGATTAATCAATACAATGCTTGACAAAAAAGAAATAGTTGGATTTATATGGAATATAATTTTCAGCACGGCAGCTTGCTCCAGTAAAAAGAATATATATTTATTTTCTATTCAATTACTAATTGTTGTTCATATATCTAATACTTTACAAAATATCACCGGGGCAATTTATTTGCGTTATCAGCAATTATTAGTCTGTATTTTATTCTTGATAGTAAATATATACATATTTTCAGTGATAGCTTTTCGTTTTTTGAGAAATGATTATTATAAAGAAATAGAAAATGAGGTCGAAAATACTTGTGAAACTTTAATGTACTGCTTTTTAACCCATATGAATTTCGGCCTAAGAACAGATGGAGGCATTGGCGAATTTATGAACAAAGTAAGTTTTATAAATGAACCTTCCCATTTTATTGGTGTTTTATTCTTTCAATTTCTTTTTTTCATAATTATTATTCTTATTGTTTTAGCTATTATTGGAGGTACTATAATTGATGTCTTTGCTGAGTTATTAGAAAAAGAACAAAGAGATAAAAATGATATGAATAATATTTGTTTTATTTGCAATGGTAAAAAAAATTCGATAGAAAAAAAAGGAGAAAATTTCCAAGAGCATATCACAAAGGTGCATAATTTGTGGACTTATGTTGACTATTTGATAGGATTAAAATTTATAGATCCACAAGAAACAAATGCGATAAATTCATTTGTTATAGAAAAAGTCGAAGAAAAAAAAATTTCGTGGTTCCCATGGTTTTCTAATGATGAAATTGCTGATTTTGATGATAACGATGAAAAAAATGGAGGAGAAATTTCACTCGATTCTGATTAATTAGTTGTTAATTATAATATATATAAA
>NBJL03000019.1:20650-36028 GCA_002087855.3 Entodinium caudatum | reverse complement strand
ATATTTCAAATAAAAATTTTTATAAGTTATTTAATATATAAAATTATTTTTAATTAAATTTTTTAGAAAATTCATTAAAAATGGGATGCAGATGTGCAAATACCCACGAAGAAGAATACGAAATAAATAAAAGGAATATGACTGAAGAAAATATCTATAATAACAACAATGAAAAAAATGAGATGAATAATAGCAATAATCATTTTAGTAACAATGATTTTAATAGTGATAAAAACAAAACCAATTTTAGTCCCAATGTAAAAGAAGTAGAAAATTTTAATGAAAATGAAGGAACTCCTCCTAATCCTGATATGGAAAGAGAAAACAATGAAATTTCAAAAAATCAAAAATATTTAAATTATCCAGAACGAATAATAGAGATAATAAATACCATTAGACAAGATCCAGCATCATATGCCGATGTTGTTATAGATTCAATGAAAAATATAGTGGAAGATAATAACAAAGACGATTCCACAAAAAATAAAATAATTTACAAAAAAAAAGTAAAAGTTGCTTTAACCAGAGGAAAACCTGCTTTTCTTGAAGCAGCTGAACATTTAAAGAATACAGAGCCTTTACCTCCTCTTGAATTCGTACCTGAAATTTGTATACCTTTACCTGAGGATGAAACAGAAATGAAAGATACTAATTTTCTGAAAAAGAAAGTCATTGAATTAAAAAAAGAAGGAATCAATATTGATATATTTTATAAAGATTTAGTAAAAATTCCTGAAGTTAGTGCATTGCTAATGATTGTTGATGATAGTGGCAGAAATGCAGGTAAAAAAAGAATGACTTTATTAGATAAAGACGTTAAATATATCGGAGTTAATAGTAAATTTATTGGAAAAACTTTCATTGCTTATTTGTCTTTCGTTAAATCAGATACTAATGAAGCTTTAAGCTAAATTTTTCTAATCGGATTTAATATTAAATTATATAATTTTTTGAATATAAATTATTTAAATATAAATTTCATATTAATTTTTTTATATTCATATTCTAAAAATAATGGGGATTGGGGATTGGGGATTGGGGATTGGGGATTGGGGATTGGGCCCAATCCCCAATCCCCAATCCCCAATCCCCAATCCCCAATCCCCATCTTTCAAACTAATTATTATAATTATTTATATAAAATGAATTTATTAATATTCATTAAATATTTGAAATAAAGATATAATTATTAAATACTTAACACCGTTCAATAATAAAATAATTAATACTTAAATTCCATAATGGAATTATTTAATATTTAACTTAAACCATTATTTTGCTATTTGTTCATGTTTTCAATATTTTCAGACAGTTGCTCATATTTCTTAGTAATTTCATCTATATCTTTCTGCAATCTTTCATTCTGTTCAGTAACATTCTTACACTCAATCTGCAATCTTTCGATTTCATCCTCCAAAGAAGTTCCAGCCTTCTTAATTTCATCAGTGACAGTATAAGCAGGATTTGACTTGTAGACAATACCATTAATATTATCTCCTAGAGTTTGTCCGAAAATATCAGTGGTCATGTTTTCATATTCCTCTCTTTGTTGTTTCATGAGCAAAATCTTTTCTCTGTTTTCATGATATTTCTTCCTGTATCTGGTGACTCTTAAGAAAATATAGAACACCAAAGCAATAATAACTATAATTATGGCTAAAACGATTAGAATTATTTTGACATTTTCAACAAAGAAGTTTTTGGCCGTTGAATCACCCAAGTAATTAACTTTATTCCTCAGAGGGTTTAATATTACAGCATAAACTCCAAATTCTGAAATTTGGAATTCAGTTTGACCTTCCTTCGTTTGCCTTTCGACACATTCCCATCCTTTATCTTCACCGTCTTTTATTTTATCTGTATCTAAGTCAAATCCTTTTAATTTGGCAAGGCAATAATCATAATAATATAATGAAGTAGATTCGTATTCATTATGAGCAATATCGATTTTGCCTGCGAATTTAAATGAAATATCTTTATTTTTGGAATAGAATTTAAATACTGGGGACATAACGCTATTTTCGAAGTTAAGCACACCTTCACTTCCGGAAATACTATTTGATACATTGAATAAAAATTCGGCTGAATTATTATAAAGGTCTAGATCAGTTAACATCGAGGAACTAACTTCTTCTATTTTGAGATTTGAATAATTAGCATTTAATTTAAGACCATTTCCTGGTATTTCAATTCTACCGACATTATGCCCATTATTATTAAAGGCGAAATTTATCGCAATTCTATTTAGTTTATTAAATGAATAAGTTAAATTCTTCACTGTGCCTAAACGTTCAACAAGTTCGCATTCTTCAGGATCTGATTTGCATTGACCTGACATACACCTGAAAGGGAAAGTGGGATCTGGACACATAGAATGACCAATGCAATCATATTTATCATCTAAGCATTGACCATTACTGCATTGATATTTGTTTACATCGCAGCCATGGAAAGCTACTTCTGAACAATCTTTATGACATAAACCATCGGGGCATTTTCTTTGTCCTGGGAGACATATATAATTCTCATCAACTGGGCAAAGACTTTTATCTGAAGCACAGGCACCATTTTCGCAACGATATTGTCCCATTTTACATGCTGGCACTATTGGACATTTTTCATCTCCGGTTGCTATTGTTCCATCATAGCAAATAGTTCCTTCTATTTTAATTACGTCTTTATCAGGATCATCATCTTCTTCTTTTAATGAAATTATTTTATTTTTATGCGATTTAATAAAGTCTTCATCATTTAAAGGATTTACGACATTTTCTTCATGTAATAATCTAACATTGTTCTCAACTTTTTCAATTCCACTTTCTAAATATATTAAGCAATCTAATTTATTCTTTAAGCATTTATTCAATCTCACGCAATAAAATTCTCCCTCATTGCAAGTAGGTTTTTTGAAAGAAGTGGTGCATTTAACGATATCATCTACACAAGTTCCACTTGGACAATGAATAGGATTAGCCGAAGGACACAATCCATTGAATTGCTCGCATGTTTCACCATTTTTCTTGCAATAACCATTTTCACATTTTTGCATTCCAGTTGGACAATCCACTGAAGGTTTGCAGAATTTGGTATCACTTACACATGTTTTATCAGCGCATAAATATGGCTTGGACGAATCACAAATTGTATTCAATCTGAATATATTATCTTCTAAGATGGAAGTAACTTCGCAATTTCTTTCGCTTTGGACACAATCTCCTGTTGAGCATCTATAAGGTTTATCTAAAGGACATCCGATGTTATTAGTACATTGGGTTGCTAATATTTCTTTTTTGTTTTCGACACATCTTCCAGAAAAGCACATTACTTTACCTGTCTCACAAATATTATCATTTTCAATATTTTTGCAATTTGATAAACTATTTGTACATTCACCATTTGGACATAAATAAGGATATTCATCATCAGGACAGGCTTCTGAAACTAAGGAGCAATCAATATTCAGAGCAATACATCTTCCATTTTTACAAGGTTTCTTACCACTAAAATTGCAAATATCGAGAGTATCTTCTGACGAACATTCCCCACTATTTGATTTACATGAACCATCTTTTTCGCACTTTATAAAACCATTAGGGCAAATTAACCCATCTTTGCATTCTGTTTCTTCATTAATACAATAATTATTATTACAGTTTTTAGACCTGGATTCAGGACATTTCACATCTTTGGGACATAAATCAGGACTCACTCTACAAGTACCATCTTTGCATCTGGTATAAGAGTTTTCACAATCATATATAGGTCTGCAATAATCAGTTGACTCAACACAACGACCATCAGAGCACATAATAAGGCCATCACCGCAATCGGCTAAATCACTTTCGAATAAGTCGTTTGAACAATCAGATGATTTTGACTCACAGTTACCATTAGGACATTTATATGGACGATTAAATGGGCATAAGACTGGAGTACATGAAGATGATGAGGGATTAATGCAAGTACCATCAGCACATTTAAATGGACGATCTTTATAACAACCATTTTCCAAAGGACATTCTTCATTTGTATCAATACAAGAACCATCAGGACATAATTTATAAGCAGAATTTGAACATGTATAATCTTTCACACAGGAATCTTTATTTTTTACACAGGTTCCATCACTACATTTAATTGGTCTATTATAAGGACAACCATTAACTTCATTATCGCATAAGCTTGCGTCGTGAACACAAACTCCTTCTTTGCACTTTATAGGCTTATTTTTAGGACATTCGAAACTTTCGCATAAATATTGGGAAGCTTTGCATTCACCATTTTCGCAAAAAACATATCCTTCAGGACATCTTTTTTTCCTTGAAGAAGAGCATTTATCTAAATTATCAGTACAAGTATTAGTATCACATCTGATTGGATAGATTGATTCACAAGGGTCAAATATTTTACAATTTTGTCTTGAGGAAACGCATGCACCATTTGGACACAGGACTTCATTCTTTGAACATTTGGGTGGTTCAGGACAATCACTTAATTGAGCTTTGCAAGTATTGTCATAACATAAATAAGGACTTCCTGATAAACAAGTAATTAAAGTATTGCATTCGTCATAACTGAAAGCACAAGTACCATCAGGGCAAGAAACTTTATTTTCTCCACACGTTTGATATGAAGGACATTCATTGATGCTTGCTCTGCAAGAATTATCGAAGCATTTAATTGGAAGATTTGGAGGACATGTTGATATTGAAGAGCAATCTTGATAACTAGTACGACAGGAACCATCAGGACATCTATAAGGGAATGTCTCAGAACAGGATTCTAAATTTGGAGAACGACATTCATCTATGCTATTAACACAAGCTCCATTCCAACATTTAATTTGATCTTTGCCACAGTAAGTATGAGTTGGACATAATTCCATTGATGCGACACAAGTTCCTTCAAAGCAACGATATTTAGAAGTACATTTTTCTTCAGATTTTTCACCACATTCATCCGAGGATTTAGCACAAAATCCATTTTGGCATAAAACAGGAGATTCTGCTGGACATGTCACAGGTGTTGGACATTCGTCAAAAGATCTACGACATTCATTATTCCAACATTGATATGGTTTATGTGCTGGGCATTTAGGAATAAATTCTGTTTTACATTCAGAACTTTTCTCAACACAAGAAAGATCTGGACACAATATTGGCTTGGTATTAGGGCATGTTATGGATAAACCTCCTTGAACATATTGGCATTCGTCATTATCTATTGCTATGCCACCACTTGAACATTTAACATATCCAGAAGGAACGAAAATATCCGAAGGGCATAATTTACTATTATCGACATATTTACCATTGGGACATCGGTATTTATCGTCTGGTTCTGATACTTCTTGACATGATTCTTGACAAAGACCATTTTCGCAAAGACTTAATCCTACATCACATACTGGATTCTTTTTGCAATCATCTTTATTTGCAACACATGTAAAGTCTGGACATTGATATTGCCCACTTGAGCAAGTTCTTGTTGTGGGTTGTAAACAATGTCCTGTTAATTGGCAACTTCCATCAGGGCAAAGAACTTTCCCTGCTGGGCAAGTAATTCTTGTTGGACATAAGTCATAATTTTTAGCACATGATAAATCCCAACATAAGACTTCATCTGAAGAACATGAATCTTGAATTGCACATGATAATTCATTTAATAATATACATTTATTTCCGCAAGATCTATAACCTAAAGGGCATTCGAAAGCTGTATTGCATTCTTCTGGTCTTAATCTACAAGAACCATCTCCACATTCATATACTTCTGCTAAAGGATTTTTAGCTTTTATTTTATTTTTGCAAGTAACTTTTTCTTTGTTGCTTTCAACTGATTTTATAGGATTAACAGAACTAGAATAACAATAACCATTCCATTTTTCATTACTTCCAAGACAATCACAATCAACGGTATTAGATACACACTGTTCATCACTTGAAGAACATTTATATATAAAGCCTTTCTCTTCAGTATCATAACACATAAATGAATCAGTTAAAATTTCTCTTACAAAGTCCCTATATGTAGGCTCTTTACTATCACATTCAATAATATTATCATATTGTTTTTTATTCATACAAGTAAACTTAGTTTTATTTATAGGAATTATTTCAACCATTTGCGTTTCTCCATATATTTTACCATTCAAGCTAATATCAATCAAATATTTTCCTATTTTAGAAGGAGTAAAAGATATCAAATGTCTTCCATTCTTAAATTCTTTTATATAATCATATTTTATTTCAGTAACATTATCCACAATTTGTCTTATATTTGCAGTAAATATTTCATCTCCAGCCTTTTCAACGACATTGCCGATAGCATCTTTGCATATTATTCCCACAGAAACAGTTTCACCTATGAATATTTCATTTCTTTTATCTATTTTCATTATTTCTAAAAATGGGTACTTTGTGGAGCATTCACCATATTCAATTGTTATTTTAAATTCATCTGCTAAAGCCATCTTTTCTCCTTTGAATAAGGCCTCTAAAGTATAAGTATCTGTAAGTTTTAATTTCATTGTTATATTTAAAAGTGTGTTTTCTTCGTTAACTTTTATATTATAAGAGAAATTATCTCCATCTTTTTGGACAAAATCTCCTGAGCTATTTATTAATCGAATATCAAATTCTTTAATTAAATCATAATAATTAATATTGTTTCCTTCCGAATCAGTTCCTGTGAAAATCAAAAAGAAAGTTTCTCCTGCTTTAAAAGTGGTACTTCCTTCAAAGTATGATTTTTCTTTATCAATATCTTTAGGAGCAATATATAATTTAGTGTCTTCCTTTAATGAATTAACTTTTATATTTAAATCGAAATATCCCGCAACTGTTAAAGTGTCTTCAAATTCAACTCTATATGTATATTCACATTGAGAAAATCCTTCTACTTTTGTTTGGCTAACCGTAATGGCTTTAATATCTTTTTCTTCAGTTTTTAAAGTTGCTTCAATATTATTTAATTTATTAAAATCACCATAATAGCAAGCATACTTTTGATCATATAAAAGAATATAGAAATATATTTTTTCTCCAACATTTATATCAAAAGATTCTTGAATCATTAATTTATATGTAGTAGAAGTATCAAAATCCTCCTGTTTTATTTCTACTTGAAATTCTTTGGTCATTAATTTCTTTTTTGAAGAATCTCCTTTTTCATAAATAACCATTAAGTTTTTAATTTTTGGAATGGAAGTGAATTTATTTGATTTTAAAGAAAACATCACTTTTGGTGAATTATAACTCATGGTATAATCTGTTTTTTCAAGAAGTTCTGTGTTTATGTAAATCTTAAATAAGTCATAATTTTTAATTTCTTTGTTCTGTGTGAAATATAAATTTAAAAGATTTTGATCTAGATCTTTTTCTTTAGGAGTTTCACTTTCTACAAAATTCATTTCAATATCATTCGAACCGAAACTAACAATATTTAAATTATTTGAGGAAGGATTTTCATCATAGGTTACTGTTAATGTTTCACTAGAGCATGATTTAGTTGTAAAAGCGAAGCAACCCATATAAGAAACTGCATAATTAATATCATTACATCCTGCCAAACTTAATTTATAGTAATCTAAATGCTTATTTATAATTTTGGAATCTTTTGTAAAACATATTTGTTGAATAAGAGGAATATCGCTGGAAATATAAATTTTTTCTTGATCCTCATTATAAATTTGAACCTTAAAAGAATTGAAAGTACTTTCAATATTTGGATATTCATATTTACCTTGAAATGCAGAATATTGAAGATCAGTTTTCTTCAAGGATATTAAGGAATAAAAATTAGTATTTGTTTTATATGAAATATGAAGATAATAATGTCCTGCTTCTACATATAAAGGAAGATGTAATAAATCAGAAATTGAATCGGTTTTTGGTTTTATCAAGAAAGTATCATCGTTATAATGTAAAGAAATTAAATCATAAGAAATTATTACGTCATCTCCATCGGCTAATATTAATTTAGTTGTTAACTGTTCATTATATACTACATCGATTGGATTTCCTGCTGAATCTAATAATTTAATTTTAAGTAACATAGGCATATTAAGTTCAAAACTTTCACCTGAAGTAACTTTATTTCCTGAGAAGTTTGATAAAGCATTAGCTTTTTTATCCTCATTAAAATAATAAGCTTCAATTATTTTCACTTCCTCAGTATTATTTGATGTCTTTTTTTTATAATGAACAAAAGATGGAGGCATATTATTATCAACAATGTCACCAATAAGAACATAAGTAAATCCGCTTTCTAAATTTAATTGATCTGGACTTATAAGGTAATCACTCGAAAAAAGGCCTGAATATGTTTTTATTAATTTTATCTTATTTGGAGAGATATATTTGTATATATATAAATTTTTGTTATCATTTACCTCATCTTCTGCATAAGATACTCCTGCTGGGGTTTTTTCTTGGAACTTAATTGATAAAGATTCTGCAGTGCTTTCAAAAACATTTGGAGAAATTGCTAATTTTGAAAATAGAGGATTTATATTATATAATGTTCTATCATTGTTGTTGATATCAGATATGAAATTGTTTATATTTGATTTAATTATAGTTTCACCGGTAAATTTAATATAAAGAGAACAATCTTCTCCTTCTTGAGCTAACAATTTTTTGAAATTCTTTAAATTTAAATCGTCAATATAGATATTAAGTCGATCATCACATGTTTGTTCTGAATTTGAATTTGATGCAACTAAATTAAATTTAACGACATTTTTGTTTATAATTTCTTTGTTATTTAAAACAATATCAGTAGGGAAGGCAGCAATTGCTTTAAGATGCATAGTAATATATTTGACATCATTTTTATGATTGGTGTTAAATTTAGGATAAAATTCAATATTTGCTGATTTTGAGAAAGTAATCTTAATATAGTAAATACCAGCGTAACAAGTATTTATCACATTTATTCTTTTAATAATGCCATTAAAGTTATCATCAATAACCAAGTTAGGTTGAGTTATTATTAATTTTCCATTACTATCTCTATTTTCCATGAAAAATCCGATATGAATATTATCTAAGTTGTTTTTAATATTAACTTTATATCCATAATTTTCAATATAAGGTGGTATTGCCCTATTTTCAATTTCAACCTGGGGAGAATAATCAACAAATTTTGCCGAGAAAATTTTGCTATTAAATTTAACTTGAATTTGATCACTACCATCATTATAAGATATCAAATATAATTTACTTTTATCAGTCGATATTATTTCTTTGGAAATAGCATTCGTTGGTTCAATTGTGGTTGATTTATGAGCGAGATATAAATAGATAGGATAATCCACGTCTTTAATCAAAAATAAATTTTTTTCTAAATTATGAGGAATATATCTTTCTTTTTCGATTGAGTAAATATAATCAGGATTCTCATTTAATATAACACAATCAGGACATATTTGAGGCAAGAAGCCAATATAAGGAATAAAACCAAATACTGAATATTTTGGATAAGAATCTTTTAAATTAATTATATATCTTTCATTTTCGACTTTATGTTCAATATCTGTTATAAAAACTTCTTCAGTTAAAGGATTTATAGTGAAATATTTGAAGGAAATTTGATATTCAAATTGTATAGAATCCTTATTGATGTCCTTATAAAATTCATCAACTAATTCCATAAAGAAAGAAAATGTATTTGGATCATCTTCTGGCTCTAATTTAAACAAAGAATTCAATATTAATTTAGGAGGACCAATTTTAACTTCGAAACTTTTAGTTTGCTCTATCGATTCATCAGTTACAGCATTATATCCCCCAAATCCATTAATTGGTACTTGACATCTGAAAGCTTTCTTGTTTTGGTCATAGGTTAATCTATAAGGTAAATCATTATCTAAATGTAATATATTCAAGTCATTAATAAATAAATTCCTTCCTTCATTTGTTATAGCGTTATTATGTTCATCTTTTAATTCCACTAAGAAATAAGTATATAATTTATCTGTTTCAGTTTCATCCATATTTTCATCTTTAATAAAAGATACTTTTTTAACTTCATAATCAGGGATTACACTTAATTTAAATAACTCACTTTTTGCTTGATTATTCATAATATAATAATAATTTTCATCACTTACCCCAATTGTCGTTGGTAAAAATAGAATATATCCTCCGATTATATCTGTAGGAATTAAATTGGCAGTATAATCGTTACCAGTTTCTTTATTTTTTATTTTTAATGTGTCTTTTATTTCATTATGTTCTTTATCACATCCTGATAAATATATTTCTAATTCGAGTTCTTCATCATGTCTTTTAATATAAGTATCTTGCTTGTTAATTATTTCTGGGATTGCCCCTATTGAGCAATATTCTATAGAATTTTTCGTTTTTGTGTGGTAATCAAAAACATAATAACTTACTTCGTAATTAACTGCTGAATAAGTTAATTTTAATTTTATAATAGTCATTGGATCTAAATTATTATAAGTATTTCTTCCTTCTGCTGAAAGATATACATAAATATTTCCATTTTTATTCAATTTAGATTGGAAACCAACCCCAGCCCCCGATTCAGTTTCTAAAAATATGTCTAAATTATTTTTTGAATCAAGAATAACCAAATTGTCATTTTCAGAAAATAAATTTATTTTAAAGAAAGGATAATTACTTTTCATCATAGGCATAGTAAGACTTTGATCATTTGGAATATAATTATTATCTCCTTCTTTTTGATATACTTTTGTCTTTGACATATCAATCTTATTTTCAGTTTTGTCTTTGATACAATTCTGACAAAATAATTCTTTACCTTTATAATAAACAACATAAATATATTTGCCTTTTGCGTCTAATAAAGAATCATCAATAGGCACTACTAAATTGTCGGAAACAGCAAAATCATTTTTTATTATTTCGAAATCATCGTTGATTATTCTTATTAAACTTACATCGAAATCTGAAGTATCTAAATTAAATTGAATTTCTTCACTTTCATAATTTGCATTTAAAGGAATTATTTTCAATGCCTCATTATTATGCTTAACAATAAAATGATTTTCATCAAGAATATTTGATACTAAATTTAAACTTATAGAGCCAGTTTCTGTTGCACTTTCTAATTTGAATAAATTTGAAGAAAGACTTATTTTATTCGGGACATGGTCATCGAAATAAAATATGAAAGTATTTGCCATAATGTTATAATAAGTTTCTAATTTGTATTTATTTTTATCTTCTGAATCAGTCGCTGAAAATACATTATTGGCATATTCTTTGAGCGAAAGATCATTCCAATTATATTGCAAATTACAATTGTTATTGTTAGAATCTAAAATTTGGAAAAATGCATAATTACCATTTGAGTGTTTTTCAATGGATATATATTTTAATTTTTTATCAAAACCACAAGCACAATAATAAGTATAAGTATTATCAATTATCTTATTATTATCATAGTTCACAATGAATTCATATTTTCCTGGCATTGGAGCCAATAAAAATACAGTCAAAAGCCCTTTCTCTGGCCCTTTAGCGATTTCATATTTTAGAGTATTACTTGCTTCGTTAATAGATATCTTTGATGTGTCAATACTTTGTATTCTTTTAAAGTTTTTATTTCTTAAATCGAGAATGAAACTTCCAGGCATGTCTGTTTTTCCATATATTTCATTATTGTTTAAAAGAATTGAACTATATTTAATAAGTGGAGTTGAATCACTTGAATCAATGGGTGAATCGGTTAAATATATAGTGAAATTAAGTGTATCTGAAAGAGCCATAAGTCTATAAATTCCATTAGGTAATTTTTTCCAAGAATCACTTGCTCCAGAACATAATTTGAAAAAGTTCCTTTCATCCTCATTACTTCCAGATGGGCATATAGATACACTAGTAACATCAGTATTTTTATCTTCAGCTTCAAAAGTAAAAGTTAAAGTCTTATTTTCTTTATATTCATTATTATATTCATCTCTTTCTTCTAAATAAAAACTGAAATGCCCTGTGGTTTTATCTACTAATCCAACATCATGATTATTTATAACTGGGATTTTCTGTTTATTTCCCAAAATATAAATGGTTGCTTTAGTTATTTCAGCTGAAGCTTCATAGTTTTTTCTGAAATGGCAAGTTTTGCATTCAACAGGGATATTATTGATAAATATTTTTATTTCATAGTCTCCATTTTTCTTCACAGATGCTTTATATTTATATCTATTCTCTGAAGAAGACTTGTCTACTAAGCTCATTGGGATTATTTTTTTTGTGTTCATTCCTTCGATATAAATATTAATCACTGAATCATCTATGTCACTTGATGATATTATGTTCCCAAATTGATCTCTCAAATAAAGACTCATTTCTATTTCCTCATCTTTAGTTATTATTGGATTGTTATTAATTAAACCGTATGAATTTAAAGGATCAGTGTCTACAAATTTAGGAGAATAAGTACTCTCAATAGTATATGTTTTATTATTTGGTAAAGTTAAAGTTACAGTTTTTCCAGTCTTTCCTGAATTTATAACATGTATTTTTCCACTATAATCAAGACTTATATCAAAAATATCATGTTGACTTATTTTTATTTTAGAAAAGGCATTATATATTTCATTATTTTGGATTAAATTCCTATATTTATCAGCCATTATTAATTTAAGATGTTCATTCTTTCCTATTTCGATACTCTTCAGATTATCCACAATTTCATTATTTTCATAGTATAAATAATTTACTTCTTTTTTAGGAATTATTTCTATATTTATATCTGCGAGATTATTAGTATCATAAGTTAATTTGATTTGATATTTTCCAACCTTTGCTAAACCGAAACTTGTGACTGATATGAATGAATTATGCTCTTCTATTTTTTTATTTTGAGTTGTTTCTCCATTAATGTATAATTCAATTTTAGATTTATCTAAAGTTGAACCGGTGCCTAAAAATGTATTATCAATTAATTCGTAAACATCGAATAATAAAAGAGTATCAGAAGCTTCTAATTTAAAGGAATTTTGCTTATAAAATGCTATATAAGATTTTATAGATGCACCACTTGATATTGAAGTATCTGTATTAGTCATATATGGATCCAAGAAATAAAATTTAATCTTTATGTTAAATGTCGAAGAACCAAATTTTACAATTAAATCATAAGTAGTCGTTGGTGTATAATTTTCTCTTGTTTTTCCATCTGGTAAAATAAGAACATATTTATTAGCTAATTGCCTTACTGTTAAATCAACTTTTAAATTATCTTTTCCAAATTCTGCAGTTACTATCTTTGAAGGAATATTCAAATATGGTGAGCCACTACTATCTAATAAAATTACCTCTGTTAATTTAGTGCTTTCTTCCTCATCTAAGGAAATATAAAGATAATTTTCATTTGAACTTTCATAAATAGTGTATTCTCCTAAATATTCGTCAAAAACGCTTATATGACTGGTGCTTATTTGTTTCATCAATTTATAGAATTCGCAATTATTTAATTTAGTTTCGGAATTAATTCCACAGTCTAAAACTATAGGCTCCATTCCATCACATATTACTCTTGGTGTAAATTTATATCTTCCAGATTGTTGAATATTTGTTACATTTAAAAGGACATAATCATCCTTTAAATCCTCAGTAACTTCTATAACATTAGAATTTTCTTCTGTTGAAGCTATAGAAGACCCAAAAGAGCATCCCATTTTTTTCAAAATGACACTAGGAATATCTCTTCCGTAATTATCTCTAGGTTTTATCTTTAAGGAAACAACAGAATTTTCTGAGTCAATTATATTTTGATCGTATAATATGGACATTTCGCTCTTTTCTGGACTTATAGATTCTGGCATGATATTAATATATCTCACTTTACTTTCGATGAAATCTTCACTGAAGATTTTATATTCTCCGAAAGTATAAAAAGGTATTGTGACTATAAATTTTTTTTCTGAAAAATTTGTGGTCGGTGCTACAAAAGTAGCAGGCTTTAAATTATCAGGAAATCCTATCTTCTTTTCCATTTCAATATCTTTTGGTTGTTTTCTGTTTCCATATTGATCATAAAAGCACAAAGGAACGTTAAAGTCATCCTTCGTTTGTTCAAATCCAGGAGCTAAATAATATTTTTTTTCAGGATCCGGATCACAAAGTTCCATTCTATTAATGTCACTTGAAGTTACAATAAATTTAGCAGGGAAGGAGGATTGTCCTTTGAAATAAACGAGTGCTGTGTAAATATTTTCTTTGGTTTCAGTTACTACCATTTTTAATTGGACAGTTTCTTCATTGAAAGAAAAGGCTTCTGGCTTTACTTCTTCGTTGTTTATAATAAGTTTAAGATCATCTCCTGAATATTCATCAGGGTAGATTTTTAGCTTCTCACCACAGGTACTCTTTATGCTATATAATAAGGCCACTTCTTCTCCAGCTTTGACTTTCGGAGTAGTTTCACTTCCTTCGATTTCGAGATTGCCTTTTTCATTCATGGATACTTCAGAAACTTTGAAATCTTCGATTCTTATTTTCTTATTTTGGTTCATTGAAGCCGTTATTCCAATATGGACATCTTCTTGTTCAAGCAACTTTTGGAATTCTGGTAAATTTGTGCTTAAAATTTCTTCGTAGTCCTTTCGGTTTGATCTCACCGTTAATTTGTTACCAATGATTTCAATTTCGAAAATGATGTTCTTTACATATCCATCTAAAGAGTTATCGTAGAAATTCGGCAAGATTTTATTAATAGCATTATCGGTTCTATCCTTTGTACTAGCAGAAATCGCACCTTTAATATTATAATTGACAGAAAAATGAGGCTTTTTCGCGTCTCCATAAGTCGACTGTTTAACGAAGTCGAATTCGAAAGCGATAGCGTTCATAATTCCTTCATAGCCTAAGCCAGCACCTTTTTCTCCCATAAGATTTTCAGTTGAACTTGAGGTAAACACAATAGCGAAGCCTTGAGGATACTTAACATTTCCGAAATAGGATTCATCATATTTTATTGTGGGCTTGAAGGATATTAAGAGCCCTCTCTTTTTTGAGAAGTCATAGGAATGCCACACTGCTCCTCCAATATCTGTGTCTGAGGTATCTTTTTGATCGAATTCAAATACTAAGGGAGAGCTCTTATCAGTATCCGCATTCACATCTCCTACTCTTGTCCAATGATCACGGTCTAAATTGATTTCGGTCCATTGCTCTGTGCAGTATGAATTGTCTGAGGATGATAGTGTTATGAGCAGGGAAAGGAGAATGAGGAATAAATAAGACTTGGATTGATTTGCTAAAGTTAAAAACCTTGGATTAAAAAATGATAACATTTAATTGTTATTATTTAATGTTTTTGATATATATATTTATTTTAATATTAATAAAGATTTTTATTATTTTATTTTTTTATACTTTATAT
>NBJL03000019.1:3826-17553 GCA_002087855.3 Entodinium caudatum | reverse complement strand
TATTAAATTAAAAAAAGAAATTAAAAAGAGAAGATGACCAACAAAGAAAATAAATCTGCTAATATTTATCTTTTAATCTCTTATTCTTTTAAACAAGAAGTTCCACAAGGAAAAGACAACCTTATTTTTAAAGATAAAAATTGTAAAATTATTTTTTCTGAAAAAATCGAAAAGAATGAGGTTGTTTATGTTATACTATTAAATTTAAAAAATACAAAGAAAAAAACAATTGAATTAGAATTTACTATTGAAGACACCAAAAAAGAAAAAATAGAATATAAAATAAAATTTGATTATAATAATAAAAATCTTAAAGAAAACTATTTCATTTATGATCTGAAATTTTTTTATAGGAAAGGATTTAGCAACGAAAAATCTATAACACAAAATTTGGATTATACTAAAAAAATGAAATATTTTATGGATTCTCTATTAAAATCAGAACAAAAAAAAATATTGGATGATTTATATAATGATACCATAAAACTTTATTCTAAACATCCGATTTTCGAACTTTTAATAAACATTTTCGTCAATACTTATGATAACAAAAATGTTTGTCCAAATTTAATAAAGGAATTTAGGCTTTTCAATGAGAAACTTACATCAAAATTAAATGATCCTAATTCAAGTTACATTGTTTTCCAGGATACTTTAAATCATTTTGTAGAAATATTTAAAAAAATTTTGGAAAAATCAAAAAAATTGGTAGAATCCAATTCTTATAATTTTATCGAATTTTACGGATTAATTTTTAGTTATTTGAATCATTATGATTATGATAATTTTATGAAACTATTCAATGATTTGGATAAAATGCTGGAAAATAAAAATGATTTATTCGAAATATTACTGACTTATAATCAATTTTTTAAGAAGAAAATAAAATTCGAAAAAAATTTTTTGGAGAAATTTATTATTTATTCAGTAGAAAGCAAAGATGATAATAAAAATAGTGATAAATAAGATTATTTTAGGTTTATTGAGAAAGCTTTACCTTACTTAGATGATATTAATTTTTATATTCATAGTATTAATATAAACAAAGAAAAAATAGTATTAATAAAAGATTTTCAACCGATTGAGACTGCTAAATTTGATAATTATACTAATAATTTCGATGAAATAGAAAAAGATATGAGTGAAATATTAGAGTTTTCTGAAAAAAATAGAATATTATTAATATACTTTAATAATGACTTTTGGTCAAATATAATAAAACTATATGATGAATCAACTTCTGAAAATATCAAAATATATAAGCAATTGTCAATATTATTCGATAAATACTGTGAAATTGTTGAAAGTGTATGTAAAAATAAAACGATAAAAACAAAGGCAAAAGAATTTAAAGACAGAGATGAATTATCTTTTAAATCTAATCAAATTATTATTGATTATATTAAAAATAATAACGAAATAGATAATGAAGAAATAATAAATTTATTGATTGATTACAATCCTTATTATGATCTTAAAAATAAAAATGAGAATTATACTAATAAAAGAAATCCAGAAATATTGGAAAAACTTAATTTGGAAAAAATAGATGACAATTTCATAGAGTATTATAAAGAAAAAAATTTTGAGAAAATCTTTGAGCAACAAATGGACCAATATATGCTAACTATGACTTCAAAAATTGAAAATTTTTCTGATTTCATAAAAATTATTAAATTATTTAATATTGACAATATTAATGATAAAAAAAACGATTTTATTGGATTGCTGGAAGAAAAATATAATTTATTAGTAAATAAAATGGAAAAGGTAACTGATGAATTATTGAAGAAAAAAGAATTTAAAGAACTGATTGAAAATTTATCGGAATTGCTATATTTTTTTTATAAGGAAACTGGATTAGAATCTTTTAAAAAAAAATTTAAAAAATTGGCTCAACAAATTTTAACAGTTGAAATACATATTAAATTATATCAACTTCCTTCTAATAATAAAAATTTAGATTTAAAGGCTTATATCAAAGATTATTTTTCAAAATTTTTGAAAGAAGATAAACTAAAAAATTTGACTAAATTCATTATGAGTTTAAATAATGAGGATTATCTCGATATAATGAACAAACTTGCTGAAATGTATATGATAGAAGAAAAAGACTTTTTTTCTTCTGATAATATAATTAAAATCAAATTATTATCAAGCCTGAAAGAAAGCAATCTTTTAACAAAAGAAATAAATAATTATTTATCAGGTTGTAAAGAAAAATTAGAAAAAATTTACAAAGATATAGATGGGAACAATTTATCAATAAATAAGTTAAATAATTTATTCTCAAATTCAAAAGAAGAAGATGCCTTATTAAAAAAATTAGATTTGCTCAGTTTAATAAATCAGAGTTTAGAACCTAAAAATATATTAATGAAATTAAGCAAATATTATAAAGATATTTCAGATAATGTTAAAACTTTAGAAAATATTAAAACTGCATTAGAAAAATTTCATAATTTGAAACATAAAAATGATATCAATGAGATCAAAGAAATTGTGAAAAATCTTGAAAATGGGAATATTAAGGATTATTTGAATGCAAAAGTCAGAATTGAAAAATTAAAATATTTAGAACCAAAAGTAAAAAAAATTAATGAAGTAATGGATAATAAAATTTTTAAAGTTATATATTATAAAATAGTGAATAAAAATAAGACTGATGAAGATTCCCGTTTCGAAGAAGCTTATAAAAAATTCAATGATTTAAAGAACAATAGTGAAAATGTTTATAATGAAGAATTAATTCGTCAAATAATAAACTCTTCAGATGACAAGACTCAAGAAGAAATAAGGAATCTTTTATCAAAATTTGTGAATAATAAAGAGACAAATAATTATACGAAATTTATTGATATTAAAAATTATGAAATAAAAATTAATAGTATATTTTCATTTTTTGATAATTTTTCAGAATATAGTGATGAAAAATGGAAAGAATATTTATCCATTGATTATAAAGATATATCAACGAAAAAAGAAAAAGAAAAAAATGATATTTTGGAAAAATTGAAAGAAAAAGGGATTTATGACTATACAAAAGAAGAAAAATATGTCGAATTTTATACCTGCTTAGGTGAAAGAAAAGAAGCTTTTAGTTATTTATTAAATAATTCAACGAATAATGTAAGGCTTTTATCTGATAAAGTCGAGCCAACAAATAAAAGAATAACTCCTAAAGATATTAATGATATATATGAATGTGTTGGGACTTTTGAGCAAATAAAAAAATTAAAGAATAATTTTGAAATATTTCAATTCATAAAAAATTTAGATGAAGGAGTTATAAATAAATTTATCAATTTTGTGAGAGTTTACCCAGCAATTGCTCAATTGAATCAAAATTTTGAGTTTTCAAATACGCTTTATGATGAAGTTAAAAATATTATTACAAAGTCAAATTTTACTTTTAATCAAGAAGATGAAATATTTATATATTATTCTGATGAAGGAAAAAAAACAATTTCTTTTGAAGGATTGAAGAGCTTAAAAAATAAAATACACATTAAAAAAAGAGATAATATAAACTCATTAATAAATTCAAACTTAGAAGGAGACAAGAACTATGAAAATAAATATAAAATGCTAATAACATTTAAAGAATTAGTAGATAATATAGAATCAATTTATGAGAATATGACAACTTTAAGACTAAAAGGAAGTAGTTTACCTATAATAATTATTATAACTGTAGATAATTTGAAAATAGAATAATTTTTGGCTTCTAAAAAAGTGAAATTCCAGATAATACAAAAATTTTTATTTAATGCAAAAAATTATTTGATTAATAAATTGGATGAAGTATATAAAAAACAAACCAATTTAAGATTCCTTTATGGAAAACAATTCCAAAGTGTCATGAAACATTTAAAAAGCACAAATTATAAATTAGACTATTTTTCAAGATATATACTAAATAATTCAAATAATTCTAAATCTATTAAAGAAGGATATGCAAGCAATCCCCAAAAAACAAATGATTATATTAATGAATATGAATTATATATTAAAAATTCATTTGATAATATTTCTGATTATATTTCTAGTTTATTCAAAAATAATGAACTATCTTATGAAAAACATTATGAAAAGCTATTAATAAAAAATAAAAATAATTTTCAAGGAATATTTTTATATCAATCTGACTCGGAATCAATGGAAATTGATATTTTAAATATTTTTATTGAATATACTAAAACTTTACCAATTGCACAAAATATTTTAATCAGTAACAAGGAAACTTCATATGAAGAAATGCAGGCTTTTTTTTATAGAGCTATATTATGTAAATTTAATACGTTATTTATTGTAGAAATAAATAATTCTTTTTCTGAGAAGCAAAGGAAAATAATGAATAATTTAATTGATAAAATATTAACTTATAAAAATTTGAAATTTAACGAAAAAGAGAAAGATAATATTGAAAAAAATAAGACAAATGAATATATGAATTCTTGCCTTATTTTTATATATAAAAAAGGCTGTAACGATATTTTCTTGAATGAAATACAAAAGCTAAATCCTTCTAATTTTCCAAAATTAACAAAAAACTATGATTTAAATAGTTCAAGAGAATCAAATCTGAGTAAAAATATGTTATATGATAATACTCATATAATCACGTCTGAAATTTGTGGATTAGGAAAAACAACTAAAATTAAAAATGAAATAGAGGAAAAAGGTAAAATCTATATATATTTCCCTTTAGGTGGAAAAATAACAAAAGATAAAATATATAATAAACTTAATGATATATTAAAAAATATAAGCCAAAAAACTAAAGATAATGGAAATGATATAGCAATACATTTAGATTTATATGAAACAGAAGAAATTTCAATACTAAATGAATTCTTTTTTTCTTTTTTGATAACAAAATTTTATGCCAATAATGAAAATATTTTATATGTGCCAAAAAATATTGAAATATATATAGAAATTCCAAATTGTTTCAAAAATTTCTTGTTAAATTATGATATTTTAAACTCTTTCAATATCTCAAAAATAAATTTAAGTAAAAAACCAGAATTGAAATTACCCAAAAGATATTTGAATACATTTAAGAAAATGAAAGGATTGAATACTAATGTAGAAATAATGGATTTCATTCATCATAACATTGGTTTAGAGAATTACTCATATCATCAAATAAATATATTTATTAATCTTTTTATTAGTCAATATAAAAAATTTGCTTCAAATAATGAAATAGATGTAACTGAAGAGTGTGTTAAAGCTTTTTCTGAAGCGACTAAATATTTTACATCTGGAAGTTACTCACAATTATTAACAGAAAACAAATTAGAAAAAGAAGAATCACTTCACGCACCGGAAAAATATATCGAGAAAATGTCTTCTATTTATGTTAATGATTTAAATAATAAAAAGAATAATGATTTATATTCAACTCCTTTAATATTCGTTGATAAAGAAGGAATGAAATATGAAAAATTATATATTTCAGATTCAGAGTTAGATAATAAAATGAAAAATCCCGAAGATTATCTTGAAAAATTGAAAAAAATAGTGCAATTAGATAATCCTGTTATAACAAGTTATGATTCTAAAAATAAATCTTTAATGGAAATAATTAATAAAGATAATTTTGTTATAACAAGTGATAATTTTAGGAAAATGATATTAATTTTATACAGGATTATGGCCAATATTCCTGTTATATTAATGGGAGAAACTGGGTGTGGAAAAACATTTCTAGTTAAAAAATTAAATCAATTATTAAATAACGGAGAAGAAACTGTTAAAATAATTAATATAAATCCTGCTATAAATGATGATATTTTAATAGAAAAGATGAAAGAAATAAATTCAGAAGCGAAAAACAATAGAAATAAAGAGCTCTGGGTATTTTTTGATGAAATAAATACATGTGATTCAATGGCACTTTTAACGGAGATATTTATTAATAGATCTTTCAATGCTATTAACTTAGAAGATAATATTAGAATTTTAGGTGCATGTAATCCATGTAGAAAACCTTATGAGAATAAAAACGAATCAGGTTTAAAATATCCTAATAATGAAATTGAGAAAAATAAATTAGTTTATTTAGTTAATCCATTACCTCAATCTTTATTATATTATGTATTCAATTTTGGTTATTTAGATGAAGACATAGAAAAAAAATATATTTCTAGTATTATTATAAATCTTTTTACAAAAGAAGAAAAGGAACTTAAAAGAATTACAGAAGATATAATAATAAATTGCCATAAATATTTAAGAAAAACTTTTGACCCTTCGGTTGTTTCTTTAAGGGAAATGGCTAGATTTACTAAATGTTGCGAATTTTTCATGCATGAATATTATGCTTATAAAAATAAAAACCAGCCTATAGATAAAGAATTGAATAAAATTAATTCTATTATTGTCTCAATATATTTATGCTATTATATAAGATTAATTGACGATAAAACCAGAACAAATTTAGATAGAGAATTAGAAACATCTTTTGTAGAGCTTGTGAATTACAAAGAAAAACCAAAAGATGAAAATCCAAATAAAGATTTATTATCAAGATTAAATAGTAATTTTAGTGAACACCTTAAAAATGAGATGAAAACATACGAAATTCCAAAATTTGAATATTTTAGTGAAATTTTGACATTTGAACAAAAATTTTTATTGACAAACATTGAAATAGATAAAGGAATTGGAACAAATAAATTATTAAGAGAAAATATATTTCTTCTTTTTGTTTGCTTGATTACCAGAATTCCTTTAATTATTATAGGAAAACCTGGAAGTGGGAAAAGCTTGAGTGCACAACTGATGACAAAATCAATGAGGGGAAAATACTCTAAAAATAGTTTTTTCCAAAATTTTCCCTTGATTATTCAAAGTTATTTCCAAGGTTCGGATTCAACAAGTCCAGAAGATGTAGAAAATATATTTGAAAGAGCTGAAAAACAGCTCAAATCATTAAAAAATAACAGCAATGATAATAATGATCTTAATGTTAATGAAATTAACTATAATAATAAAGAGAAAAATAATCAAAATAACATTAATAATAGTAATAAAGAAACAAAGGATATTTTACCAATTTCAATGATATTATTCGATGAATTAGGATTAGCAGAAAAAGCTAAATCAAATCCCTTAAAAGTTCTACACAGTAAATTGGAATATGGGGGGGCTCAAAATGGAATTAGCTTCGTTGGTATTAGTAATTGGACTTTAGACGCAGCCAAGATTAATAGGGCTCTTACATTATCAGTGCCTGATTTAGAAAACTCAATTGATGATATTAAAGAAACATCGGTATGTATTGCTAAAAGTATTAATGAAGAATTTGAAAGCAATGCTTTATTTGCATTATTTAATTATTTATTACCAACTGTGTATTTTACATATAAAAGCTCATTAAAAGAATTAAAACAACTTAAGGCTTATAAGCTATATGAAATAGAAGAATTCAATAATAAATATATGAAAGAAATTGAAAATAAAGATAAAATATTTAATGGAATAAAGCTTGATTCAAAATCTAAAATAAAATTTGAAGAATTTTTTTCATTAAAAGAAAAGATAAGAAAACAATTCCAATCAAAAAAATTATATCCCTCTTGGATGAAGGAAGACTTTAATATAATCAAAATGAGTCAGGAATATCAAGAATTTTACGAAAAAGAAAATAAGATAAATGTTGATTTTCATGGAAATAGAGATTTTTATTATTTAATAAAAGGAATAGCTATTAAAATTAATAATGATAGCACTAGTAAAGATAAAGCAAAAATAACTGAAATAATTGAAAATTATATTGAGAGAAATTTTGGTGGAATGGTTATTGAAATAGATATTGATAAAGATATGGACTTTTATTCTAAAACTTTTGAAAATATTGAAAAAATATTAAAAAAATTAGACAAAAAAAGGAAAAAGATAAATTCAGTAGAATTTTTTAAAATTATTTTTAACCTTTACTGTGAAAAAGATGAAATCAAAAATCAAGTTGAAAAAATAAAAGATGTTAAAAAATACGAAATAAGTCAAAATATTTTTGCGAACATTACCGATTATAATTGTAGATATTGTTTACTAGAAATTCAGCCTTCTTTAGCTCCATTAATTCATCAAAATATTTTGAAACAAATAAAATGGGAAGAACTCAAAGAAAAAGAGATAAAATTTTATGAAGGAAGTCCTTTCATTAATGATAATGATAATGAATATCAATTTAAAATTATAAATATAATCCAAGAAGATGCTGCACAAGGAAATATAATAATTCTTCAAAATTTAAATCAAATATATGCATTCTTATATGATTTATTTAATCTGAATTATATGAAATACGAAGAAAAAAATTTCGCAAGAATATGCTATGGGGATTATAGTGATCAATATGTTGAAATACATAAAAAATTTAAGTGTATTATAATGGTTGATAAAAAATTTGTGAATAATGTTTATTCCCCATTTTTGAATAGATTTGAGAAAATGATTATATCATTTAAAAATTTATTAGATGAACCTCAGAAAAAATTATATGAAGAATTAAAAAATAATGATTTAAATTTGACTAAGAAAATAAAAGAAATAAAAGAAGAAAATAAAATATATATTAATTTAGAAAATCTTTTAATAGGATGTAAAAACGAAGACATACAAGGTTTAATTTATTCTTTAAGCGATGGAAAAAATCTTGAAGATTCAAATGAAAAAGAAGAGATAAAACAAAAAATATTTAACAAAATATCAAATTTATTGCCACAAGATATTATTATTAATTTACCTGAATCTAATATATTGAAATATACTTATTTTAAAAATAAGCATTTTTATAATCTAAATGATTACTTAGAACAAAACGAGGATTTTAAATATAAAATATCAATAATTTATACTTTTACTTCTTCAGATATTGTAATTGATGGTGTGGAACTTTCCAGTTCTCAAATGATATCAGAAATTCAAAGTGAAAAACAACTTAAAAATTTAATATATGAAAAATTAAATCAAAATAATATAAGTCCAAATAAACAGCAATATATTTTCCTTCAATTCGATTGTATACAATCCCATAAATTAAGTTTTGTAATTTCATTTGTTATTAATAATTACCCTGAAGAAAACTATAAATTTATTTTTATTGTGCATCTTAAAAGAAGCTTCGAAGAACAGGAAATACAGGTATCAAATGTATTTGATGTTTATGAAAATATTAATCAAATATTCATAGATAATTTAATGGGAGAAAACATTTCTTTAAAGGAAATATTAGATAATCCTATAGAAAAAATATTTGAAGAAAATAACGAAGCAAAAATTTTTAATAAAGTATTAAAAAAGTTTATAAAAAAAAATATCAACATTGATAACCTTAAATCAAATGATAATTATGATATTACTATTGATAATTATGCATCTAAATTAAATAATTTGTTTAATACGGAAGAAAAATCATTTATGAGTTCTATTATTCAAAAAGCTAAATCATTCATGAAAGGAATAGGAAAAGATTTAATTCGAGAAATATATAATGATAAATTTATTAATAAAAATAGTGTAGATTTTGTAAGTATTATAAAGAAATATTCAGATAAAATTTTAGAAAACAAATTGTTGAATATTTTTAATGTTTTAGAAGATGATAATTTTTTATCGACTTTGTTAGTTTTAAATATGAATAAAGAATATTCCTTGGAAAAAAAATATTTGAAGAAATTAAAAAAAGTCAGATTAATAATTTAAAATTTGATGAAAATAAAAAATATAATCCGAAATTTAATTTAAATTTTATAATTCCAGGATTTTATTCTTTTTATGAAGAAATATCAGATTTTATATCCCAAAATATTAAAGGAGATTATAGACAAAATGAAAATAAAGTAAGAAATTTTAATAAAGGAGATATTAATGAACTTTTAAAAAGATTTCATGATAAAGAAAAAATTTTATTGAATTCTCTTTACAAAGAAATGAAAAAATATAATTTAATATTCAATATTATCGATCAAAATAAAATAAATTCCAAAACAATTTTGAATGATTATATCACATTTTTTTTATTGAAATATAATTTCAAAGATTTAAATGAAATTAACCTCAAATTAATCCATTTAATTTTGGACCTGAGGTTCAATGAAAAAAATAAAATATTTGAAGATAATAAAACTAATTCAGTAAAAATATTTTTAATGAAATTAAGTTGGCTAGAAGCAAATAAAAATAATATATTTGATATTTTAAGGATTTATTCAATTTTAAGGAATATTTTTGAAGATGATAGATTATACATATATATTGAGGAAGATATAAAGAATAAAAAAATAGAATATATATCCGAAGAATACAGAAATTCAAAACAAGCTCAAGAAGTCAATGAATGCTATTATATGATATTAGTCTCAATGTGTCTAAATATTCTTCCTCCTAAAATTGAAATACAAATAAGAGATAATTCCTATTTTCAGAATTTAAACAATGCTGCGAAATATATCCAATCCCTAGTTAATCAATTACAAATTTTTTTAAAGGAATTATATGTCCTTGATGAAATAAATAAAATACATGAAGTAGTTTCTATTAATAATTTTGGAATAAATGATTATATATTTACCGATGCCATAACTAATATTATCAAAAGCAATGAAATTTTGCAATCAGCAGATGATGATAAATTTGAAAAGCTTTCATCATCTTTCAGAAAATTATATGAAAGTTTAAATAAAATATTCAACCATGAAAGTATAAAATATTATGAATTATTGATTTTTATTTATTATAAAGAAATTAGGAAAATAACTGATCCAAATTATAGAATAACAATATTTGAATATTTAATTAAAGATAATGAAATAATTGTTAATTCAATGAATATATTAAAAATGCTTTTACAATCTTTAGTCATCAAAAAAATGGAAACTTTTAAAAGTCCTTTAAATAATATTTTAAATAGTGAAAAAGAAGCAGATAAGTTGATTGAAAATATTATAAAAGATGAAAAAGAAAATAGTTATTTGGCACTTTCTGAAACAGTATTATATTTTTTTGAAAAAAATGCAATAAATTATTTAACTAGTGTTTTTAAAGAGAGAAAAAAAAATACATTAAATGAAGAACCTTTAGAATACTTTAAAGTGATGGTTGGATATTTATCAGATTTTTTAAATAAAGATAAAAATATCAAAAATAAAAATAATATAAATATATGCAAATTATATTGCATAGGTTATATTAAAGTATTTTGTTATACTTTTATCAGAATGATTCATAACAATAAAAATGAAAAACTGAAAAACATAGAAGCAATTCTAAAAGAGATAAATAATGTAGATGAGGAATTAAAAGATAAAAATAATATAGGAAAGACAATAAAATTATATATTTATAAACTCATTTATTATTTAAACAATAAACAATTTGAAGTATTTATTAAAGATGATACCATATTAAAATATAAATTAAATGAATTGAACTTTAGAGAATTTATAAAAGATGATAAAATTAATATATTTAAGTACCAAGATTTAAATGCAATAAATGAAAGTCCGAATTATGAACATTATTTACAAATAATTGAAAAATATAAATTGGAAAATTTTGAAAAAGAAAAAATCAAATTAGAAGAATTTGATCTAAAAAAATACGGAATAGATATTTTATTTTTTACCACATCAAATTTAATTTCTTCATGCATCGATATAAATAATGACTTCAATCCTCCAATTTTTTATAAAAATTTCTATAAAAATGTTTTAATACCCCTATTTAAAGAATATGATTATAAAACGAATAAAACTTTTAAGGCAATGCAAATATTCTATGATCCAGAAAAATTTGAAAGTATAAAAAAAACATTCAATATTGATTCTAAAGATTTGAAAATATTATTATATTCTTATCGTTGGTTTTTAAATGAGATTTATTCTTTAGCAGAAGAAGGAAAAAATGATTCTATCTTTTCAAAATTTTATATGGGTAGTAAATATTTCGATGATATAAAAAAATATTATTATCCAGGTAATGATATTAATAATTCAATTCCTATATATGAATTACTATCAAAAATAGTTTCACATTTTTCAGGACCTTATGCTAAAATGGGATGCTATGTTTGCTTAAAACGAAAAGGTTGGTATCATAATGACACACATCTTAGATATACTAAACCTTTGAAAGATGTTGTATGCGGTGATTGCAATCAAGTTTTATGGAACGTTTTTGGTTATGTAAGCAAGGGATTAAAACCTATATTAGATGATAACTATTTGAGAATATTTAGAGATCATGAAGATGAAATTAATAATAAAAAATTTTTGCTTGATAATAAAATTAATCATTTAACGATAAATAAATTTAAAGAAAAATACGTTAAAAAATATTATAAAAAAGAAAAAGGTATTACCCATATTGATGAAGAACATTTAAAAAAGACAAATAAAGTTATTAGAGAGCTGAGCCAAGTTTCGTATAGATTATTAAATTTTATATTATATTCAAATCTATTTTTTGCTAGATTAATAACCGAAAACAAAAATTTTGATTCATTTTTGCCTGAAAAAATGACATGGATAAATACGTTAACAACATGTTGGAAATTATTAGAAGATGAATTGAGTAAAAAAAACATAAATTCAATAGAGTTATTTATGAATTATATATTTTTCGATTTATTCAATTTTCTGAATAAACAAGAAGAAATTAAAACATATGAAGTATTTGAAGAATTTGAGAATAAGTTAGAAGGAATAATAAAAATCAAAATTAATTTATTTATAAATGAAAAAGAAAAATATGAAAAATTAATAAAGCCAAATAAAAATGAACCATATGTTCCAATAAATATTTTGGAAGAAGAATATGAAGATATTAACAATGATTATCCCATGAGCAATTATTTTTATTATTGTGATTATATAAGTGAAGAATATTTACTTGAACAAATTAAATTTAAAGAAAATGGGAAATATCCAGTATTAATCGCATATTTAAAAAATAAAAATAAAAAAGAATTAAAATTTTTAAGGAATTTATCCATTTTTAATGAAGTATTAAATTTATTCAGAGAAAAATATTCTTTTTACATAACAAGAAAAGATGCAGAAGAAACTTTATTAAAAAATGATAAATTGTATCAAAATAATAAAGAAAAAATTGAAGAATTTATTAAGGTGTATAATGATTTTAACAAAGAAATAAAAGGAAACTATACTTTATCTATTAATAGTAAATTATCAGAATTTTTTATAGAAGAAAATGACAACAATCCCGCTGGAAAAAGTTATATAAAAATATATAAAGAATTTATTAAAACTCAAAATGAGCAACTCGAACCTTTATTGGATTATAAAATTGAAAATGATAATTCTTTTGTTAATTATAAAACAAAGGTAAATATCCAAAATATCAAAGACGATGAAATTTTTACATTAAATTTATCAGAACAATCATTGATGGAAATTATATTTAATAATTCATATAGAAAGTTTGCAATTAATAATGATAGAAAGTCTGTTAATCAATATAATATAAATTATGAACATATAGAAGAAAATATGACTGATATCTTATTAAAAGGCAAAAAATTGTTTACGGAAGAAATTAATAAATTTATATATAAAAATGAAGATTTAATCTTTGATAATATTGATATCATGACTAAATTCAATGAAATTTATTTAACAGAAAAAGAAAAGGAATTATTACTTGAAGAAAAATATATTTTATATAATTTTTATAATAATAATAAAGATATT
>NBJL03000010.1:33353-43632 GCA_002087855.3 Entodinium caudatum | reverse complement strand
AAGATATAAATTTAATCAAAATTATATAATAAATTAAAAATGAAAATAAATGCTCGATTTTATTTTGCCTACTCAAAAATGAAATCAATATGCATATTTTTTGTTTTATTTCTCTCATTACATGATTCAAGAAATATATATCTTCAATCATCTGAAGTTAATTTAATCATTAAAGAATCAGGAATTCAAAATATTTTATATGAACAGTTTTATTTAGATGCTTCTGAGATTATAGTTAATGGAGAATCAAGGCCTTCATGCAAAAAAAGCTGTGAATTTTATAATGATTTAAATAATGTAACAATTAAATTTGATGAAGAAATTAAGACTTTTGAAAATATGTTTAATGGATCAGCTAATATTATAGAAATAGATTTATCTAGTTTAGATACTTCAAAAGTTGAAAGTATGAAATCAACATTTAGTCAATGTGTAAATTTGGAAAAAATAAATTTTGGAAATATAAATACAATGAAGGTTAAAAGCATGAGGGCATTATTTTTAAATTGCATAAAATTAACATCAATTGATTTATCAAATTTTGACACTTCTTCTGTGACATTAATGAATGAAATGTTTTCAGGATGCAATTCATTAAAATCATTAAATGTATCGAAATTTAATACAAAAAATGTTGAAAATATGGAAGATATATTTGCCTATTGTGAAAATCTAACTTCTATAAATGTTTCAAATTTTGATACTTCAAAAGTAACATTTATGAAAGGGATGTTTTATCAGTGCTTTTCATTAAAATACTCTATATTTCGGGAAATAAGCCCCATCACATTTTAGGCCCCCCATTTTTGAATTCCAAAATAAGTCCCCTTTTTCACAATTTAGGCCCCTCGACAAATTTCAACCTATTTTATTCTATGTATTTTTAATTTGTCTTAAGAAAAATACCTAAAAAATTTTCTCTTTTTAAGCCCCATTTACAAAAAATAGGCCCCCCCAATTTTAAAAAAAATATACCTATTTGGGGGGGCTTATTTCCCGAAATATAGAGTAATAAAATTAATAATTTTAATGAATAATGACCAAACAAATATCCAAAATTATTTTTTTAATTTAAGCCTATAATTAGTTTCAATTGCCTCATTAATTCTGGAAAAGGCTTTATGAAGACTTTCTAAAGAATCTGAATCATATACTTCTTTAGTTTCTCCTAATTTAGAAATTTCATTAAGCATTTCTAAAGATTTCCCTTTAATAACTCCAAAATCATAATTTCTTTCCTTATTCTGGAAATAAATGCAAAATATTTTAGCTCCATTTTCCTTAGCTTTTTCCCTTTCCATCAACTATATAATTTTAAAAAGTAATATTAAAAAAATTCTTACTTTTTCAACAAAAGGTTTAGTCTTTTTGTGACCATGGTCGATTCCATCAGTCAAAAGAATAATTATAGGAATATATTCATTTCTATCTATTTCTTTTAGTATTAAATAACTTTCTCGGAATGCCTTGTAAAATAATGTACCTCCTTCTGGTTTTAAATTTGATAAACAAATATTTGTAATAGTCTCATTTTCTTCCATATAAATATCTTTTAAAATTAATTTAGCTGAATGATTAAATCCTATTAATGAGCATTTATCCTTTACACTTTTTTCATTTCTTAATTTACAGAAACTGTCAATTGCTTGGATAGATGCACCTAACATATTATTTAATTTTTCTTTAATTTTTTGATTAGTTGGATTTTGTGAGATACTTTTCATTGATTCCGATTGATCTACTAAAAATATAGAATAAATTGCAATAGGATGACTACATTTAAAAACATGACCTTCATATATCCATTTTCCATAAACACCATTTGGAATTATTTTTGTTTTTTCATGCCATAAAGACAGTTGGCAATATTCAGATGTTTGATGACCAGTATATTTGCATTTCCAATTGCATAGAGAAAATTTTTTTTGTTCTTCTGTAGTAAAATTGCTTTTAAATTTTAATATATTTTCCCAAAAATAAGAGCATTTACATTCATAAATATGTTTTTTAGAATCAATTAATTTGACATTTTCATCTTGCTCAATTTTCTTGAAATTAGAAATAAATTGATGAATATGACCTTGTCCTTGCTCTTTGCAATATTCATCACAAAAAAATATTATTGCTTTTTCACCTTCTTGAAAGTTATAATCTTTATTTTCCTTTTTTACTTTTGCAATTTTCCCGTTATCAGAAACGGAAATATATGAATTTTTTATATTTCCATGAAAACAATTATGTAAACCTGTATGTCCTTCATCTTCAGTACAATAATATTCACATTGTGGACATTGATATCCGCATTTATGCGCTTTAACTTCGCATATATGCCCATTTGGATGGTTGGATTCATTTTCTTTAATTTTTATATTACAATTATTTTTTTTAAGTTCTTGCGATTTTTTTGCATTATATTTAATATCTTCTCCATTTATACTTTGATAAACCTTTTCTTCAACTTGAACATAACTAATTATTTGGCAATATCCTTTAGCTTGACATTTTTCTTTACAATTATGTTGACCTCCACATATATGATGATTCTGTCCAGTTAAAGAACAAATTTGATCTTTGCATTTGCAACATTTAATATTTAAATCTTTTTTTTCATGATTATAAACATGGCCACATTCTGTATTTTCACATAATTCACATTTCTTTATACAAAAATGAAATTCATCATTAACATTACATTTACACAATCCTTCATGTTCATATGTTCTAATGCAATCTTTATTACATCCTCTTGATTTTTCGTAATAGGCACAATTTTTAATACAAAGATGATAATTATTATTATTTATAACCTTACAAATGCATTTATTTTCATGACCATATTGTAATTTACAAAATTGCTCACATTTTCCTTTACATTTTCCGAAGTAATAACAATTATTAGGACAAACATGTTTAAACGAAGAGCATAAATGATCTCCAGAATGTCCATATGTTTTATTACAATATTGAGTACAATTTTTTGCTTTATTAAAAAATTTGCATTCTTTATCACAAAGATGTTCTATTTCTTTGCTTATTTTACATATACAGTCTCCGCTATGCCCATATGATAGGCAACAATATTGATAGCATTTTCCTGGTGTCTTTCCTTTCAAAGAACAAATTCCTTTACATATATGTTTATCTTTAGATATTTCGCATTGATGTTCTCCTTCATGACCAGAAATTAAATTACAATATTTTCTACATCCTTTAGATTTATCAAATAAATTACATATATTTTTGCAAATATGCTTTGCACATGAATTTTTACAAATGCAATTTCCATCATGTCCTGCTCTCAGATTACACTTTCCATTACATCCTAACCTTGATGAATTAGATAAATAGCATGGTTTATTACATATATGGTTATTTGCTGCAATCTCGCATATATGACTTCCCTTATGGTTAATTGGAAGATTACATATATGTTTACAATTTACAGATTTTGTAAATAATTCGCATTGTTTGGAACATAAATGTTGGTTAGGATTAATTTCACATAAATGTTGACCACTATGATTAACTTCTCTTGAACAATCTTTTTTGCAATTTCTTGAATTATTATAATGAACACAAGTTCCATTACAGTCATGTTTTTCTATTGGAATATTACATATATGATCTAAATGATTAGGAGATTTTGTTATTTCAATTGAACAAAACTGATCACATTTTTTTGAGGTTTTTTTAAATTTACATTCTTTTTGACAAAAATGTTTGGAATTACATATATGCTCTCCTTCATGTCCTATTTTAAATTGACATTTTATTAAACATCCTCTGGAACAATCTTTATATTTGCAATTTTCTGGACATTGACATTTACCGCAAATACATTTGCCTTCATGTTCAGCATTTAGAAGACAATCATTTTGACAATTAAAACATTTTTTATTACATTTATGTTCTTCTTTTAAGTAAGAACAAATACAAGCTCCAATATGGCCATATTTTAATATGCATAATTTTCCACAAACTCTTGATTTTCCTTCAAATTGGCAATTTTTCTTACAAATATGATCTCCTAAGCACATATGAGGTTTTCCTTCATGAGGGTATTCTAATTTACATTTTTTTCCACAACCTTCTGCTAGATTTATTAAAGAACAATCTTCAATGCAATAATGCTGCTCTCCACAATAATGATCTCCTTCATGTCCATATTCTAAATTACAATTTTTTATACAACCAGATGCTTTATTCATTAAAGAGCATTCGTTTTTACAATAATGAACTTGTCCACAATTGTGTAATTTTCCTTCATGAAGATATGGTAAAATACATTTTCCCCAACAATTTTTTGCTTTTCCAACCAAGCTACAATTTTCAATACAAACATGTTTTTCTCCACAATAATGATTACCTTCGTGACCATATTCTAAATTACAGTTAACTTTGCAAAATTGAGAACTATTTTTTAAGCAACATTCACCTTTACATAAATGATTTTCTCCACAATCATGTTCTTTTCCTTCATGGGGATAAGGTAATATACATTTTCCTTTACAATTATTAGCTTTTGAATATAATTCACAATTTTCATTACAATGATGATTTTCTAATCCGCAAGTATGATTATTTTCATGGCCTAATTGTAAAATGCATCTTCCTTTGCAATCACTCGTATGCATTTTGAAATCACAATTTTCTCCGCATTGATGAAAATGATTGCATTTGTGCTCTCCTGGGTGGCCAGATTTTTCTTCATAATCTTCTGAATGGCCAGCTTTTTCTTCACAATTATGTCCACAATTTTCTTCTGAACACTCAGATTTAATACATAATTCGCATATTTCTTTACATTTATGATTATAAGGGCATTTATGTTCATCTTTATGACCTTGCAATAAGCAACAACTATAAAAACAATATTTGCATTGTTGTCGACATAATATCCATATATTGCTAATTAAGGAATATTGGTTTCTCAATTCTTTTAAATTTTCTTCAGATTTCGTAATTTCCTCAAGCCATTTTTGAACATTTTGTTTTCTTCTATTTATTATAGATTTTATGAACAAACTAAAATAATCAATTATTGTTTTTTCTTTCAGACCTATTGTTTTACAAACATTATCCCATATATCGAATAAATTGGAGCATAAAAGTTCATAATTTAGTGAATCTTTTATTTCATTAAATATTAATAAAATTAATCCGAAATCATTAAAGTTTTCAAATGAGATTGTATAATTATTAATGTCGCATTTATTTACACATATTTTAATACCATATTTTTCACTCTTAAAAGTACCTTGAATATTTTCAGTTATGATTAAATTATCAATTATTAAGGAATTATTAATTTTGAATTTATTATTCGAAAAATAATCTATTCCTAATTCTTCTAATATATCATTTTTAACATAATATTTAAAAGCATTATCTTCCAAGATAGATAAATCATTAAAACTTATTTCATTTATTTTTAATATTCCGCATATTTCAAAAGCCTTGTCAATATTCTCATAAACATAATCCTTAATTATTTTTTCCCTGCAGTTTGTAAGGAATTCATATTCATTCATATACACGGCTGAAAGGAAAAGCTTTAAATTTGAATAAAATTCTTTCCCTGTTCTATATTTAGGATTTCTTTTAAATTTTAAAGTATTCTCAATTATTTCTTTAGTTAAATTCTCTCTCAAAGTTTTATAAAAACTATAATCAGGATAATTCGGAGTTGGTGCAAAGACATTATCTTCAAACAATCCAAAAATTGTATATTTATTATTTTTCAAATTATTTTTTTCTTGTGGATTCATCATCAAAAAATTCCATTTTATAACAGAGTTTTCTATTTTTTGAGTAAATTCTTCCTTCAATTTATCTTTATCAATAGAATTAACATCTCTGGGACTAAAGAAAAGTGAACCCCCAAAAAATTGTTCGATATTAATATCTTTAATTTTATTACTACCTAAAGCTAATTTTTCTAAAGTAGTTTCAGTAAATTTATCAAATGTATTCCCAGTTCTAAAAATGATGCTATTTCCGAGTGCTGATCCAACCAAAGCCATTTGGATATCTTGTTCATGGGTTCTCTCAAAAGTGCCAAGTCCCTCAAAATCAAGACATACACATATAAAATTATGTGAAATAATAGGAATACCACAAAAATGTTTACAATTGCAATCACATTCACAAATTTCAATTTTATTAATAAGACATTTATTACATATATGCTTATGAGGATTATTATTTTTATTACAAATGCATTCACATACACAATTGCAGGCACAATTATCAAAGGAGCATTTGATACTAATTTCATGACCTTTTTTTAAACAGCATTTTCTAAAGCAACTATTGAAATCTTTGACTGAATTATTTTGTTCCAAAAAACATCCTTTATTACACAAACAATCATTACATAAACAATTTTTGACCTCTTTATGAATTATTTGTTCACATTTTTTTTTCTGGCAATTTATGCAAATATTATTACATGGATTTTTATCTTTTTTCTTTAAATTATGTATAAATAATTTAATGCTCATCCAAATTCCTTCTGTACATCTTTTACCACTTACATCAAATAATGATCCTGTTAATTCGTTCAAAAATGTGCTTTTTCCTATAGATTGGGTTCCAAAGCAACAAATTACTATTACAGGTATTTCAAAAAAATTAAATATACTATCCTTCATAGAAAAATTTATTCTTTTTGAGTAATTTTGAATATCAAATTTTGCGTGTTTATTAAATTCTATACTCCTTCTTGATTCAATATATAATTTTTTCTCAATGTTTTCTCCATTACTCATGATTTTAAATTCATGATCCATTATTTTTGCTATCTGTATAGGAGTTACTTCTAGTATGTCAATAATCAAAAACCCTAAAGATGAATTAGGTTTGAAAAATTTTGAATAATTTTGACAAAAACTGAAATTCATATCATGAAATGATGTCTTTTTTTTATTCTCACAAAACATCTTTAACATGTCTACATATTTTTCTAAGGAATGAATTTTGTCATTTAAGTCATCTTTCAAATAAAAACTAACTTTTATAGACTTTTTATCATATTTTTGTAATTTATAGGGTAAAGCCCCTATTAATGGATATTTTTCAAAGCAATGATAAAAGTAATTAAGTACACAATTACCTAGAGCAGTTTGATTATTTGATTGTTTATTTTTATTTTTCTTTTGATAATCAGTTGATATACCGGATAACTTCGAATTTATTTGCCAATAATTTATTATTGGTTGATTTCCAATAATATCTAAAGAAAATAAATACTTATTTTCTTTTATTTCTGCAAAAGAAAACATAGTTTTATCATTAGAATCATCCAATTCAATAACTTTTATCAAATTAAATAAGGAATCATCTTCTAAACATAATGAATATACTTTTCCTTTCCAATTTTTTTTAGCATTATCAAAATGCAATATTAGTAGAAAATCTAAATGAATAATAAATTGAAATTCATTAAAAAATTTATATTGAAATTCATCGCTTAAATTTATTACTTTAGGATATTCATACTTATTATTAATTTGAATCAAATGAATCTCTTTATCAAAAAATAAAAGAAAGCTTTGTTTTTCATAAGCAGGGAAACATGGTACAAGCATAATTTTATATATTACTGAACTATCGAGGACGAATTCATTACAATGTAGTGATTTAGAATCACCTCCGTTATAATGTATTCCCAATTTCCTCACATTGTCTTCTTGTCTATATGAAATTAAAGTATCACTGATCCTATCATAATCGTATAAGCCTTTATATTCCTCAATTATTTTATTTTTGAATTTTATTTTTAATTTATCTCTTTCTTTATTTATTATTAATCCATTGTTATGAGAAGGAAAATAATTTTCTATTGAATTTTCTTCTCCTAATTCCCTGTTAAAAAACAATGTTAAATCTGAAGAGCTTTTTATTGATTTTATTTCATATAGATTTATATAGTTTTTTTTTTGTTTTTCTTCCACATATTCATAATAAATTTGCCAAGAACGTAAAGAATTATTATTATTTCCTTTATTGATATTTTTGATATCTTTGATGCAGATATATTTTTTTATATTATTCTCATTTATATGATTATTTATCTTTTTCTTCCAGGAGTTTTCCCATTTTTCACTTATAATTTTATAATCTTGTTTATTAGGTTGTAATCCTTTAAATATTTCTATTTTATCTTGAATTAAATCATCTTTTATTTTATCATATAATTCTACAGAAAAAATTTGTTTGATATTTTCAATTTCTTCAAAAATAATTTTCTCATCAAAAATTTTTGAAAGATATTTGAATTTTTCCATACAATTATTATAATATTTATCTAATATATCTGATTTATAATTTTTTCCCTCATTTTTCATGGCATTTTTTATGAGTTGGTTAAATTGTTTATTTTGTTCATAGCTTATGAATTTTTCTTCTTTGTTATTTATTTTTTTTGGAGTTAGAATTTCAATGTTTCCATTTTCTTTATTTTTGTTACTATATTTATTAAAACAATCTTTATGAAAATACATTACTAAATTACTTCTGATCACATAGTAAAAATCTTGTGAATCATTATTTTTTATTTCATTACAATATTCACATCTTATAAATTTAGAAATATTATTTTTTGATATTTTTGAAATATCGTCCATTATTGGTGTTAATAAAGAATCTATAACTGAATTCAATTTTCTTTCGAAGGCATCTTTTAAACTTCTTAATGAAAAAAAATATTTTTCTTCATTAAAATTTTCTAAATATATATGATTTTTTCTAATAAAATAATAAAATACTTTTGGATTAATAAAATCAAAATTATTATCAAAATAAATATCTTGCTCTAAATTACATTTCAAAAAATCTTCAAGATTATTTATATTTGAATCAGGATTGGAAAAATCACATTTTTCCTCATGTATAAGAATACAATTTTGATTGATTGATTTACCAACTATTTTATTATCAAATTTCTCATCACCTAATTTTACTACTTTCTTTTTACCAATTTCAAAACTTTTTTGCTTTATTTGATTAATGATTATTTTACTTCTTTCTGCTTCGAAACCTTTTGAATCAATTTCTTTGAAAATTTCATAACCTTCAAAATTTAATTCCTGAATTTCTTCTTTAGTAAAGCATAATATTGAATTTGAAGTAAGATGAAAACCATATCTAACTAAAGTTAATAATATATTATCATTAGGCTCATCGATTTTGGAATATTTATATTTTAATTCTCCTGGCCAAACTATTAAAAAAGCATTTAGTATCTCTTTATTAATGCATAAATATATTCCTACCTTTTTATTTCTTTCTTTCCTATTAAAGTAAGAAATTGCATCATTTATTCCTTTATCCTGAAAAAATTGCATCAAACTTTCTTTTGTACCCCAAACCATTGATGTAGATAATTTAATTTTAAAAGCTTGATTATAATTTATATATGTACCTTCATTTCTGAAATCAACTTCAAAATCTTCACATAATTTTTGGAATTCATTTATTGGGTTAATGAGTCCACTTGTGATATCTTCTTGGCTTGTTTCATAATTGTACAATTCTATCATTGAATATAAATTATATTCACCGTCAAATGACATTGATTCTATAGTATTTAAATCAATTTCTTTACTTATGTTTATATCTAATTTAAGCTTTTTTCCACTTTTTATTATATTTTGAATTATATTACCAACTGGAGTTTGTAAATTATGATTTGAGAAAAATTTATTATCTTTGTTATCATTATTTTTTTGTTTTAATAATTCTATTATTAATTTCAACTTAAATTGTTCATCATCTTCAATTTCCCATTCTTGACATTGTTCTTCGAATCTTTGATCTGAATAATTTATTATCTCCTTAATACTCTCAATTATTTGTTTTATTATGCTTTCTTCAATTTTTAAATATTTTTTGAGATAATTAAATAATTCACCAGATTTATCTTGATTGGGAGGTTTATTCTTTATTAAATAATATTTTATATATTTTAATTTACCTCCTAATTTTAATTTGGCAGCATTGAGTTCTAAATAATCCCATGGATTATTAGAAGTTGAATTTAAAACTTTTATATATAAATCATCTTTATGAATATCCTTTTTCATCTTTGTTATCGTCCTCTCCATTTTGTTCAAGATATTATTTTTATCTTTAATTTTGATTCCCAAATTTTTATAATCATTTTTTCTGAGAAGAATTAAAGCTTCACCATCAATTTTTTCTTCTCTTAATTTTTCTAGTATATTTTCACTTATTTTTATTTTATCTCTTAGAAAGCTGATAACTTCTTCTTCATTAA
>NBJL03000006.1:51507-61551 GCA_002087855.3 Entodinium caudatum | reverse complement strand
ACAATCTAATTTTAAAGAAGGAAAAGTTGATATATGTAATATTGAATTAAATGAAAATATATATGAAGAAATCAAAATATTTGAAAAATATGAAAAATCTATATTTTTTTGTGGGTTTTATAATAATATTAAAAATGAAAATGATGAAATCATTAAATATAATAAAGCAATAGAAATATTTAATGAATGTGAAAAATTATTTAATGGACAAAATTTTGAAATGGAATTTTTAGAATTGACATTAGATAAATTAGAAGTATCTGACTCAAATGATAATTTATTAAATGAAATAAAATATTTAAAAGAAAATTTCAAGTATAATGACTCAAATGAAAAATTGATAACTTCTTATTTAATATTTTATAAACAAAGAAAAAAAATTTCTTCTGCTTTGAAATCTGTTGAAAATTTATGTGATAAAATTTCTGTTGAAAATATGGAAAATTTAGAAATTGATATTAAAAAATTGTCTAATGATATTGAACAAATAAAATATTATTTAGAAATTCCTGAACAAATAAAAATATTAAATAAATTTGATTCAAAATTTTTGGATAAAAATTTTATATCAATTTTACTTAACTTTTACCAAAATGATCAATTAATAATATTTTTAAATAACCAGAAAGAATCACAAACAAGAGATTTAATTGATGGATTATTTGATGATGAAAATGAAGATAATATTACTATTGAATTAAAAGATATAGAAATACTTATTAATGTTGTCTGTTTTTTCCAAGAATTAAAAATAAAAACAAAAAATGTTAAAGAATTTTTGGATAATTTTCATTTAATTTTAAACGAAAAAAATTATATATATAAAGATATTGTTTCTAATATTGCTCATATTAAAGAAAAATTAAATCTATTACAAGATTTTGTCAAAATTCAACTAGGAAAAAAATATAAATATTCAACTAATATCAAAAATTTTATCGAAAATGGAATTATTAAATTTGTTAAGATGAAAAAAGAAAAAACATTGGATACTTTTATTTTAGAAATTTTTCGTTTAAAAGAATTAAATAAAATAAATTTAAAATATGATATTTATTTTAATGTAATAATAATAATTGATGATAAAGAAGAAAATTTTGAATTATTTATAGGAACATTAAAAAAAATTAAAGCTAAAAATGCTTATAAATATGGTAAAAATAAAGAATATTTATTAAAAGCCCAAAAAATTGCACAATTAATTGAAAATATTCTTGAAGAATTAAATTATGATGTTGATCAAGAATTTAATGAAGAATTTAGAGTATCTGATTTACAATTTATAAATAGAGGGGTACTAAAATTACCTCAGCTTGAAAAAATTCTAGAAAATTTAAGACAAAAAAATAACGAAGCAAGGTTAAAAAAAATAAGAGATATCAATACCAATAAATTTTCTCAATATATTTTAGGATTAGATATATTCAAATCAATGGTTAATTCTTTAGATTTTGAAGATATTGAAAACAAAGAAAAAATAGAAAGTTATTTTCCTAATATTCAAATAATAGAAGAAAAAAATGATAATAAAATAATGCATAAGACAATCTGTGATGGATGCGCAATGATTCCAATAGTTGGAATAAGGTATAAATGCAAAGAATGCAAGGATTTTAATTATTGCGAAAATTGTTACCATAAGAATCCAGCAAAGCATTCTCATGAATTTGAAAAAATAGAAAGGCCTATTAATTATGATATAATACCGGATAAAATTTCAAGTTTATTAGAACAAACAAAATTAAAAAGCCAATTTAATTATCTCAAAGGATTATATTTTTTTAAATCATCAAATGATTTATATGAAATAGATATATTAAAATTATTTAACGAATTAATAGGAAATATTCCTTATTATTTTAATTTGCTTTTATGTTATGATAAACTCGAAGATGAACAAATTTATGCTTTTTGCGTTAGAGCTATTAATTGTGCTACAAATAATTTATTTATTCTTGTAAGACCTGAAGAATTTAAAATAGCCCAAGAAAAAATGGTTTTAAGAACTCTCGATAAATTATTAGAGAAAAAGGGATATAAAATGGAATCATGTTTAATAGTTTTATATATAAGTCAAAATTCCCATATTATTAAACAATTGAATAATTTGAAAAAAAAATGTAAATTTCCAAATGATCCTCCCTTATTTAAAACGATAGAAAATTTGTCTATTAATACTCTAAAAAACTTACAGAATTTACCTGTTGAATTAGTTACTTCAGATTCACCAAGAGTAGGCAAAACTTATTATATAGTATCAAAAGTTAAGGAAGCAAAGACAAAGAATTTTATTTTAACTTTGGGAAATATTGACGATTTATATTTATTTGTAATGACAAAAATTTTGAATAATCATATTAATGATAATATTTCTATTATATTTGAATTATATGAAAATCCCGATGAAATAACTTATAATTTAATCAAAAAATTTCTGTTTAAATTTATCATATTGAAAAATTTTGAAAGATTTAATTATATAAACAAAAATAATATTAAAATATTTATTGAAGTATCATCTGATTATACTAATTTTGATGAAGATTTTAAATTTTTAAAACTTTTCAAAAGACATTCTATCCAATTTAAAAATAAATTGGATTTTTATGATCGTAATAAAATTGATCTGACAAAATCAAATAAAATCACGAGTATACTTAAAAACTTAAAACAACTTAAACCAGATTTGAGTAGTGAAGCTTTAATAAAAGAATTTTTTATAAAGAAATATCCTGCAGAGAAAAATGTTAATAATTTACCAAATTTTGGACAACTAGAAATGTTTTATGATTTATTAACTGATTTAATGATTAATTTCAATAAATTTAAGGAAATATCACCAGAAGCAATTAAAAAAAATCAAAAAAAATTTCCATTTTTGAAAACAATAAGAGAAAAAATATTCAATTCATACATTGAATTTGTCATTAAATTTTCAACCTTTTCATATGAATCAATTTTAGAAAATCAAATCGAAGCATCAAAATATCAAAAAGAGTTATCTTATAAACTCACAGAAAAGAAAAAAAATGATTTAATAGAAAAAATGAATAAGAAAAGAATTATAAATTTTAATGATATAAAACATGGTATTGTTCTATATAATGATATTCCTTCTCAAATTGGATATGACAATATTTTAAAATGTTCAATTTTAAAAACATATAAGGATAAAGAAGATGAAGAATATAAAGAATTAAATCAATTTTATAATAAATATCTAGGCTTTCCAGTTTTATCAAATCTTTTGGATGTTGGAGCTTCTGAATATAGGACAGAATTAAAAAATATTTGTTTAACAAATGATGATTTAACTGAATTCACAAATCAAAAATTAGATTTAAATGGATATGTTTTTACAATAGATAACTTTATTAAAATGGTTTTAATTTATTTAAGAATTAGAGCAAAAGTACCATTAATATTACTAGGAGAAACAGGATGTGGAAAAACTTCATTAATTGAATCTTTGGTATATTTTATTGCAGATAGATATCATTTAATAAAATTCAATATTTACTCTGGTTTAGATTTTATTGATATAGATAATTTTTTTAAAGAAAAAAAATTATATGCTGATTTATCTAAACCAAAAGAAAATGAAATGAATACTATTTTATTTTTAGATGAAATTAATACCACAAATAGCTTAAATTTACTTTGCGAATTATTTGTAAGGCATAGTTTTCTTGGAAGAAAATTAAAGGCAAATGTATTTATAATTGCTGCTTGTAATCCTTTTAGATTAATGCTATCAAATAATGAAGAAATAGGTTATATAAATAAAAAAATGCATAGGGTGAGAAATTTAGTTTATACTGTAAACCCTCTTCCATTATGCTTAATTAATTATATTTTTGATTTTGGAAATATTAAAGAAGAACATGAAAAGGAATATATTGAAAAATTTTTGAATACATTTTTAAATGAGAATTTTTCGAAAAAAAATCATTTTAATTATAAAAAAATAATTGAAATTATAAATGAAGCTGTTCATACATCACAAAAATATATTAGAAAAAACAGCGAAATTTCTTCTGTTAGTCTTAGAGAGATAAAAAGATTCAAAATATTTTTTGAATTTTTTTTCAAAATAACTAAAGATAGAGAAGAATTCAAAAATCCGGATTATCAATGTATAAAAGATGATTCAATATTTTCCGAAGTAAATTCACCAGAAGATAAAAAAGAAAATTTGATAGTTTTAAAAGCAACTAATCTTGGCTTATTTATGTGCTTTTATTTAAGAATTATGGATTATGAAAAAAGAAAAGAATTAGCAGGAATAATTGAACAAATATTAAAATTCGATTTCCTTGAATATCCATATAAATTACAAAATGAATTAGCAGACAGCTTAAATTTAGATGGCGGAATTGCAAAAAATAGAGCATTATTGGATAATTTATTTACCTTGTTTGTTTGCCTTAATAATAACGTTCCAGTTTTTATTTGTGGGAAAGCAGGATGTAGCAAAAGTCTTAGTTTTTCTTTGTTATTCCAGGCAATGAAAGGGGAATACTCTCAAAGTGAATTATTCAAGAAATATCCAAGTTTATATGTTACTTCATATCAAGGGTCATTAACCAGTAGTTCGGCAGAAATAAAAACTATTTTTGATAGAGCGAAAAAAGTCAATGCAAAACAAAAAAAATCTGAGAAAAAGAATTTATCTGTCATTTTATTTGATGAATTGGGATTGGCAGAAATATCGCCTAATAATCCTTTAAAAGTAATTCATTCAGAATTAGATGATAAAAGAGAAATAGGATTTGTTGGTATTTCAAATTGGACTTTAGACGCTTCTAAAATGAATAGAGGGATACATCTTTCTATTCAAGAGCCAGATGAAAAAGATTTAGCTTTAACTGCTCTAACTATTTCAAAAAATATTTTTGAAGATATAGAAAAAATTGATATTTATAAAAAATTAGTAGAAAATTTGACTAAATCATATTTTGAATATAAAAATTATATTAAAAATAAAAACATATCAAATTATGATTTTCATGGTTTAAGAGACTTTTATAACTTAATAAAAATAACAGCTAAAGCATTAAAAAATAATGTGAATAATATATCTTTAGAAAAAATAGCAATGGAAAGTATTGAAAGAAACTTTGGAGGACTTGAACTAAATTTAGAAGGAAATAATTTATCACCTTCAACAAGAAAATTTAAAGAAATTTTTTCAAAAATTCAAAATAACTTTATTGAAGATGTATATAAATATGACATTTTTTCTTGTATAAAAAATAATTTAGAAAATGATTATAATAGATATTTATTAATAATAACAAATAAAACAAAAAATGAAACCTTAATAGAATTTATTCTCAAAAAATTAAAAAAAGAATATAGATTTATTCAAGGAAGTAAACTAAAGGAAGACCAAAATGAGGATTATGTATTGGAAAAAACATGGTCTATTATATCATATATGGAAAATGGAGAAATAATTATTTTAAAAGATTTGGAAATAATATATCCAAAATTTTATGACGTATTTAATCAAAATTTCCAAAAATTTGGTGACTCTAATTATGCAAGAATTGTTTTAGATTCAACAACCAATGAAAGACGTATAGTAAATAAAAATTTCAGATGTATAGTTTTATTAGAACAAAAAGATGTAGATGAGCAAGACCCTCCTTTTTTAAATAGATTTGAAAAGCATTTAATGTCGTTTCGATATCTTTTAACAGAAAAGCAAAATAATTTATCTAAAAAGATATATAATGAAATTAGAGAATTAACATCAATTCTAGAAAATAAAATGCAAAAACCTTTAATAGTTAATATAAATTTAGAAGAAATCAGATGCCTTATATTAAATATTGCATCTATTTATGATGACGATATTGAAAATCATATTAATGAAATATATAAATTATTAATACCTACATTTTCTCAGGAAAATATTTTAAATGCTGTTTTTTCACCTCAAAAAAAATACATTAAAAAAAAAGATTTAATTCAAATTTATGAAGAAAATACACATACAAATATATTTAAATTTTTGAAAGAAGTAAAACACAACAAATTAATGATTTATACCTTTTCTCCTTATTATAAAGATATTTTTACAGAAGATAATTCAAATGAATTGAAGAATGATAAATTTGGTATTATATCAAAACAAAATACTGTTGAGATAACATTTAATAAAAAATTATCCGAAAAAATGTTGAATTATTTTTTCCAACTTTACTATGAAAAAGATACTTATAATTTATTTATCATTCATTTTAATTTAAAAGACTCAAAATATCTTAAATATATTAAATATCAATTAGACGAATTTCATAAAAATAATAATAAAAATGAGAATAAAATATTTTTATTTATTATTCATATAAATAAAAATTATGGAAATGAAATAGATAAAGATAAAGAAAATCCAAATGATAGAACGGTTGAAAATCTAGAAAAATATCATCCATATTTTTTTTCTTTTCTTTCAGAATATCGACAAATCACTATAGATAATTTATTAGAACAAAAAAATATTTCCGTTATTGATTTATTTAATAAGACAAACGAAGAATTAATTTCAATCCCCGAATTATTTGACATTAATTTAATTATAAAAAATGCATTTCAAAGTTTAATAAATTCAACTATTAAAGATAATAATACTTTAATAAATAAATTAGGTAATTTACTTGAAAATGGAGTTTTAGATAGTATAATTAAAAATATTCAAAAAAACGTTGCAAATTCTGATAATATTTTAAAAAGTATTCTTTTAAAATATTCTTCATTATCCGAAAAAGATTACGATTTTATTAGTTACTTTATAGAAGAAATAGAAAAAATAATTTCTGATAATTCAAAAAAATTAATTAAAGAATTAATTAACAATGGCTACCTTGTTTCTATTTTATTTGAAAAAGAAATTCCTCCTAAATTTAAAAATATTATTTTATCTTTTATTCATAATTTTAATATAAACAAAACATCCTCTTTTAATTCAAATGAATATATTAATAATTTGGAAATACCAGGAAGCAGAATTTTATTCAAAAATATAGTAAATTTAGTTAAAATTTGTAAAATAGATTATTTAAACGTCGAAGAAGAATATCGAAAACCTGCCAAGAAAAAAGGTGATAAAAGCGAAAACAAAAAGAAATTAGAAGATATACATTATAAAATGAAGCAATTTTTAAAAAATAGATTATGGAATGAGGAATTACTAACAGAGGAAATATTTTCTCAATATTATAATGAAATATTAAAAGATTTTTTCATTTATTATTTTTATGATCATAATTCACAGACATCTATAACTCCAAAACAAGAAGAATTCCTCTTTTTTATTTTTTCCAAAAAGAACGAGAACGATTCTATTTTGGATAAATTTTTATATTTCTGTCTTTGGGTTGTAAGTTATCATGAAACTATTTCAAAAATGTTAGATATTTTTAATAAGTTAGATAAATATTTCAAACCACAAAAAAGTTTAACAGATAGTAAAAATTTGAGTCATGATAATCAAAATTTATTAGATTCTTTGAAAGAAAATTATGATTTATTTAATTCATCGCTAAACGAAAAAGATAAGGAAAATGAATCAAAAAAAGTTAATGGAATTTTTTATTGCATTTCAGAATCTTTTTGTCATGTAATGACTAATATAAATAATATAGATATTGATTCCATTGATTTAAAATCATTTTGTACTGAGATTAATGAAGTGGCTCAAATATTAACTCAATTTAATTCGACTCTAAATCTTGAATTAAAAGGACAATATACTTTTTTATCAATTTGTAAATTTATCGAAATTTCATTTAAAAATAATATTGATGAAAAAGAATTTAAAAAACTTTTAAGTACATTTATTAAAAATATTTTCCTGGAAAAAATAAAAATAATAAAATATATTTTTTCGAAAATACATCAATCAACGAAGGAGAAAAAAATGTACAAACAACAAAAAAACAAAAAATTGATTTTTCTGATGTTTTCAAGACATTTCAAGGTGATATAAAGAATGAAACATCAAGGGCAAACCTATCAAGGGCTGTAAAAAATTTTGGAATAAAAGAAAAAGAAAAAAAGGATGGTCAAAATAAAAACAAAGAAGTTAATAAATTAAAAGAAAATTATTTAGAAAAAGAAGAAGAAAAAATAATCGAAAGAGAAACAAATTATATAAATGTTGAAAATGAAATAAGTAAATATCAACCAAAAGTCAAAGAAATAAGAGAGGCTGATGTTGTTGATTTCACCCAAGATAATAAAAAAAATGTAAGGCATATTGGAGAAAGGACAATAAAAGAAATTGCAAAAAAAAGAAAAGCTAATAAGAAAAAAGAAGAAGATAAAAATGATGTAAATGACCAAATAGAACAAGTATTAATAGAAAATAATTGTGTAAGTGATCAACAAGTTTTAGATCAAGAAAAAGAGGAATTAAAGAATATAAATCCAGAAGAATTAGAAAGAAGATATAATGAATTAAGGCAAATAAGAACGAGATTATTTCAAAAAGAAATAGAAAATAAAAGAAAGGCTAAAATAAAGTCAAAATTATATCATAAAATTAAAAAAAATAAAAAATTAAAAGAAGAAAATGATTTATTAGAACAATTGGGACAAATAGATCCAGAAGCAGTTCAAAATTATTTGGATAAAAAAAGAATTGATAGAGTTCAGGAAAGAATGCAATTGAAACATAGTTTAAATTCCAAGTTTCAAAAAACTATTAAAAAATATCATTTTGATAAAGATCATCAAGTCAAAGAAGCAATTAAAGATAATTTTCAATTAAGAGATAAATTATTACAAAAAATAGAAGGTAAAGAAAATGAAAATGAATTTGACGATAATGAGGAAGGAGAACAAAATGAAGAAAGTGAAGAAAAATCAGAAGAAGGAATAAATGAAGAAGATGGAAAAAAAGTCCTAGTAATGAATTTTGAGGATAAAAAAGAAAAAAAGAAAAAAATTAAAAAAGAAGAAAATATTGATAATAAAATGGGAGTATTTTCAATGCCATTCATGAAAAATGCTCAGGAAAATATAGATATTCAAAATAAAATTGAAAAATTAAAAAATAAATTAAATAATGAAGATTATTTAGATGATTATGATAAAATCGAAAAAGAAGATGATGGAGATGATGATGAAAATTCATTAAATAGTAATAATAAAAAAAATATGAAAAAAAATGATTTAAATAAAATTGATAATAAAATAAATAAAAAGCCAATAACAATAACAAAGGATGCAATAAAAAAAATAAATGAAAATACAAAAAAAATAAATCAAAATAATGAAAAAACCAAAAAATTAGATGTAAAATTTGATACTGAAGCTTTACAACAAATGATTGATGAAGAAAATATTAATGAGGATATTAATAATTTTAATCAATTTTTAGTAGAAAATGATGAAAATAAAAGAGAATTTTTAGAAAACGAGAATAAAGAACAATTAGAAGAAATAAAAAAAAATAATCCAGAATTTATGCCTGGATGGGGAACATGGGCTGGGGATGATCCAACCATTCAAGCTAAAGAATTTTTAAGAAAAAAAAGATACGAAGAAAAAATAAAAAGATTAAAAGAACAAGCTAATGATGGAAAAACAAATAGATTTGTTGTTGTATCAAACCAAATTGATCACAATTTTGATGATAATTATTTAGTTCAAGAATTGCCACATGATATTAAAAATGTAGAACAATTCCAAAATAATCATAATACTTTAATTGGAAGAGAAGTAAATTCTTTAAATTTATATAAAAAATTAATTCAACCAAATATTGTTAAAAAGATAGGACAAATAATAAATCCTATGACTGCAAATGATTCTACCAAAGGAATACAACTCCAAGAAATCATTGAAAAAGTAACAAAGAAAAAGAAATTTACAAAGTCAAAACTTTAATTTCACTGTTGATATTAAATAATATAATAAAATATTATATATTTTAATAAATTATGATTAAATATTTTATATAAGAAAAATTCATTTTTTCAAAATGGGGATTGGGGATTGGGGATTGGGGATTGGGGATTGGGGATTGGGGAT
>NBJL03000006.1:17680-40027 GCA_002087855.3 Entodinium caudatum | reverse complement strand
TGTTTATTAAAAATTGTTCGGCTTCGTCTTTAATTTGAATTTTGTATGTATGTTGGTAAGTTAAATTAAGCCTGGGATTGTCTACATTATGCTTTATATCTACAAAACAAGCATCAATCCATATTGAAAATTCTGTTAAGGATATCCCAATACCAAAATTATTAATAAATTATCATCATTTTATAACAACAATTGAATATTTAGATATCGAATATAATAATAAAAGTATCGAAACAAAAATAAATAAAATGAAAGATTTAATAGAAAGAGTTCCTGAAATATTATCTAATTTATTATTATGCGTGGGCAATATAAATGTTAATTATAATGAAACCCTTTTAAAAAAATTTAAAATTGAATTCGAAAAATATAATATAACAGAGGAAAAAATAAAGACTGATTTTTTAGCAATAATACATTTTTTAGAAAATAATGATGAAAAAAACGATATTTCAGCAAAATTTTCTACTAAAGATGGATATTTTAGTGCGTATTATGAGAAACAAAGATATATTGTTGGATACATAAAAATAAATTATAATTATAATATTTCTACAAAAGAATTTGAAGAAAATTTTGTAATAAATATTATTAGAGAAATATTTAGAGGTATAGGATTTAGATATAGTTATTTAGCACATAATTTCATAAGAAATAAATTTGATAATGCTCCTTTATATTTAATTAATAATTCAAAAATATATAAATCTCATATAAAATATTCTTTGTTAAGAGGTTTTAATATTTTTGAGAATTCTAATGAAAGTTCTGACAGCTTTTATAAATCTTATTGGAATTTTACTCAATTTTATTTTCATGATATTATGAATACTTATATTGATTATCCCACTATAACAGAATTTACTTTGAATGTATTAAAAGAAATAGAACAAATAACTTTAACTAAATGTGATTTATTTGAATTTGAACAAGGAGTTGAAAAAGGATTTCATTGTTTAAGAGTAAATCAAGATTGTATTAATAAAAAACAAGAAAATAATTATTTTTTAGAATATGGAATATACAATGGAACTAAAATAAAATGTTATTTAAATGATAAAAATAATATAAGAAATAAACAATGTGGAATAAAATATGGAAATTTAGAATATGATAATTTTAAAAATTATTTTACACCATCATTTAAACAAATTAAAGATTATCCATTAATAGGTAAAAGACCAATTCCTGAATTAAATTTTTATAAAAATCAATCATTAAAATTATTAAGAAATCCTCCTTCATGTAAAGCAGGAACACCTCGAACAATATTTTTTCAAGTTCCTCCAACTATATTTGATGAAGAAATAAATAATACAAATATTTCAATATTAATAAATGAATTAAAAGAAATAAATAAGGATGTTCTTTATGATAATATTACTTTGAACGAAAAAGAAAGAAAATATTTCGTAACTTATCAAACACCACAAGATGAATACATAAGGTTTTCTGTAACTAAAGTTCTTAATTATTCAGGATTGATAAGAAGTTTTTCTAATTTATATTCTCATAATTTATTACTTAAAGTAGTAACATTTAAATCATTAAAAGAAATAGGAATTATTCCTTCATTTCAAAAAATGCATAATTATGTCAATTTTGAGATTATTACAGATAAAAATTTAGAATATTTATTCTATAGGAAGATGAAAAAGTCATTTCCAGAAGATTTTAATTATATGCCTGAAACTTATTCTTACCCGGAACAAAAAGAAACTATAAATAAAAAATTTGGAAATTATACTTTATCCAAAGGAGATCTATGGTTGATAAAACCTAAATTAATGTCTTTAGGTATTGGTATTCATATATTTCATAATTTAACAGATTTACCTGATCAATACATAATAACAAAATATATAGAAAATCCACATTTGATAAATAATTTAAAATATGATTTTAGAGTATACGTACTTATAACTGGATTATTTCCTCTTAAATTATATTTATACAAAGAAGGATTTATACGCTTTGCTACAGAAGAATATTCTTCAGATCTTAATAAAATAGATGAATCATTTTCATATTTAACAAATATTGAACTCAATATAAAAAACACTGATAAATATAAAAAAGCAAAGAATGCTGATACAGAAGAAGGAAGTAAATGGAGTTTTCAAGTTTATAAAAACTATTGTGAAAAAAATGGAATAGATTTTAATAAAATTTGGGATCAAATAAAAGATATATCAATAAAAACAATTTTATCTTTTAAGGATTATTTTTTAAGTCAAATAAAACAAATCGGAACAAAAGACAAAAATTATTTCAAAATATTGGGATATGATTTTCTTTTAGATCAAAATTTAAAAATTCATTTATTAGAAATAAATAGTAGACCTTCATTTTTAATGAATGATATAAATGATTTAAAATTAAAACCACAATTAGTTGCTGATATTCTTAATATTGTTGGTATAACTCCTTATTCTCATGATTATAAAGATAATTTTAAACCATATGATGATGTATTAGATGATGAAGAAATAGATAATATAGGTTATGAAATAACAGAAGGAGTTGAAAGAGCATTATGTGAATTTGGAAGACCTAGAGGTAAATTTGAATTAATATTTCCAGTGAAAGAAAAAATCGAATATTATAAAAAATTTTATAAACATAATTTAGAAGCTGATCAATTTTTATGGGAAAAATTGTAAATTTAGTTGGAAATATATTTAAAATATATTTTTATAATTTATATTAATGGATATAATAAATCTTAACGCTATAAATTTTTTAAATTCTTAATTGGGGATTGGGGATTGGGGATTGGGGATTGGGGATTGGGGATTGGGCCCAATCCCCAATCCCCATCCCCAATCCCCAATCCCCATATTAAAATTTAATTTAGAAAAATATTAATTAAAAATTAAAATAAAATAAAACTTCCAATTAAAAAAAATGATGAAATCAACAAGTAGATCCTTAAGATCAACTTTATACAGTTCGAGTGGTTTCAAAACTTCCCATTCCAAAAAGAAAAAACGTGCCAAAAAAAAACAACCCGAGCGTATACCATTAACTGAGAATCAAATCCTCGCTCGTAATACTATTAAAGATATCATTGAACACGCAATTCAAATTGCTGATTTCCATATAAAACATAAAAAAAACCAAAGAACTTATGAAAATCGTAAAGTTAAAAGGGAACAAATTTTTATAAACAAAGACGAATTATTTATGGGAAATTTACCTTTAAATAATAAGGATAATTACAATTTCACGTTTATTTCTAAATTAATAGGGAAAATTATTTATATTGAATCCAGTAATAATTTACTGCAGATATATAATTTTAATACCAAAGAAAGTCCTATTGAATTTAATTTTTTGTTTGATGATGAACAAAAAAAGATAATAGCAGCTGAATTATATGAGCACCAAAAAAGCTTTAAATGTTATTTATTATTGTTATATCAGGATTTTACCTTTTCTGTCCATGATTTATTCTTATTAAATCAAGAAGGAAGAAAAGTTTACAGTGAAGTAGAAAAGCAGTTATTAATAAATAAATCCAAAAAATGCGAATTTAATTTCAAGCCTTATTTAAATATACCAAATATTGAAGAATATTATCCTGATTATACAAAAGGTATAAAAATAATTATATTTCCAAAAATCTTGAATGATTTTTGCACTGATGTTATTTTGAATTTTACACAAATTGCTGGGAAATTTCTTGTCTTTAATATTTTATCTGAAACCATTATAGGAAATTATGTCATAAATCAAAAAGATTATGTAACAACTGAATCTGAATATTTGACTAATTTAAGGATTTTAATAAATGCTTTTTTTAGCAAAGTCTGGTCCGTGAAACAATATGAATGCTTAATTGAGATATTATCTTCTATATGTAGTGATCAAGATAATAATGATAGTATATTAGATGAACTCAAAAAATTAGCAGTATTATTAAACATGGCTTCAAATGATGAAGATGACAATTTATCTTTATTATTAAAAACAAAGCAATATACATTCACTAAAATAGAAAATATAAAATCATTAAAAGATAGAGATATAAATGCCGAAAAATTATATTCCAACACCATATTACCAATCTTAGCCAAATCTAATTCAGGTTATTGTATAATAACATTAAAAACTTTGTTATCAAAAATAAAAATATTTTTCGAGAAATTATATGGTTGTTCCATCGCCGTCGGGAAATCAGACTTATCCTTAATAGAAGGCAAATTCAAAGTATACCAAAATTTATTTTTAAAATGCTACAATCGTGGTATTAACCTAAGACAATTATTTTTAAAAAAAGATCCGAATAATTTCGGTTTTGTTGATAGAAAAGTCGCTTTCGAGATTTTGAATGATTTACCCATAGGTTTAACTTCCGAAGAAATAGATGAATTATTATCACATTATAATATCTTTGACGAAAATGATAAGTATATGTATGAATATTTATTTTTATTAGATGAGCAAATCATTACTAAAATAGTTTTTTCAACTCCTCTGAATTTATTAGACGGGAATAAATTCACTTGTGGGTATTTTATAAACAATAAATCCATTAATGAAATCGAGTTTAATAACATCAAAGGAAAAATTTCGGCTCCAACTGATAAAGAAATCAATGAAACGATTTCTTTAGACAGTGAATATGATATAAATAAGCATTTCGGAAATAAAATAAAAGAAAGAGGAAATTTAACCATGCCTGAAAATAAATTCGATTATGAATATTTATTAGATTACATTATAAATAATTGTCTAACCATTGAAATTACTGATATTATAATATTAACCAACTTAAATTTGGCTTTTATCATAACGCCATATAATCAAAATATTCCTATATTTAAATTAGAAAATAAATTTTCAAATATGCCGAAAATATTAGAAAAAATAGGTATAATTAATTTAAATTCTTATTACAAAAGTTATCCAGGATTTCTTCATTGCATCGAGGAAAGGAATTTATTAATAACTCAAAGAACAACAATAAATTCAACTGAATTAGTGTTTATTGATATTTCTAAAGATTTATTATTCCCTTTCCGAGAAAAAAAGGAAATCGTGTTTAATGTTTTAGAAAATGATATTAATAATAATAAAAACAAAAATATAAAAGTAGTGAAAAATATTATCACATTTGAGAAAGGAAGAAAAAATATGAAATTAATAAAAAAACTGGGTTATTTAAAAAGAAGTGAAATTATAACTTTAACAACTGATGAGGAAATATTATTAATAAATCCAAAAAGCCATCATATAGAAATATCATTAAAAATGCAAGAAATAAAAAAAACAGCTTATACTAATATTTGTAGAGAATTCTGCGAAAATCCCGAAGAACAAACAGGCGATGATAATTTCAAATTGCTTAAAAGATATAGTTTAAATGATTCATTAAAAATTTTATATTCATTTTCTTTGGGAAATGATATATTATGTGATGAAAAATATTACCAGTATTCAAACACTGATTGGATATTTTTGTTATTCAATGAAGGGGTTATAGGATGCTATTGTGTAAATAAAATATACTTAAGTCAAAAGGCGAAAGAAATTGATACACCAATTCCAGATAATGAAATAAATCAATTATTTGCTTTCGCAATGAAAAATAAAAATAAATCTTTAAATAAATATGGTGATGAAATCACTGATAATGAAAATGATTATAATACAAATATAACAAATACTGAAAATATAATTAATCAATTATCTTTAAACGTAAAAGAAACAATGTTTTATGACAAGGACTTCGAACTAAAAAGAGATGCATATAGTTTATACAACATTCATCAATTAATTCATTTATTGAAATATTTAAGATTAAATTACACCACAAATCAAATCTTTGAAATGTTTCCTTATTTTAAATTCTCTAAGCCAAAATATGAAACGGATGCTGATTATTTCAAAACTGATTTATTCCCTATAGATAAAGATTATGAAGAACTTGGCACAGATATTGAAGAAATACATTTACCAAAAAATAAAAATAATTTAAAAACAGATTTATCTTTATTAAATACTCATTTAACCATTATCGATTCAGCTGTTAAAAAACTTGCTAAATTTATCCTTGATAAAAATATCCCTAATGATTATATATATAAATCATGTTCTGAAAACAGTGAAGAATTACTTGAATATGACAAATATGTTGAAGGCTTTAAAAAACTGGGATTGTATAGCAAACTTTATTTAAACGAAGATGAATTAAAAATCTTGTTTGAAAATATTGACGAAAATAAATCGAATATGTTGACTTTAGATGAATATAATAGATTTTTAGAAAAAATCGATATTTATAGCATTAAATCAAGTATAGAAAACGAAACCCAAAAAAGAATTAAAGAACGCTTGTTTGATTATGATATCGAAAATTTTGTGAATTCTTCTGAGGAAGAAAAGAAACAAATCTTAATGCCTATTTTAGAAAAGGTCAAAAATTTTTATATGAATATCCCTGATGTTATTTTTAATGACATTAAGGAAAACATGGATTTAATTAAGAATAAAATAACAAAAGAAGAGATTTTAAATAGATTTAATTATGGTTTTATTTTTTATGAAGATTTCAAGGATTTAATCTATGAAATATTGCCAAAAATAAAAGAAGAAGAAATTAATAAAATATTTTCTTTTTTCGACCAGAATAATATGAACTTATTTATATACGTAAGAGACTTCATTAAATATTTAAACAAAAGTAAAAATGAAAAAAATAGTGATTTAATAAATTCAAATACAAACATAGAAGAAACAGGGCAATTAAAAAAATATATGACTGGAGAGCAATTTTTATTAATATGGATTGCCATCATGAAAAAAATATTAAAATTAAGTATTTTAGAATTAGGATTTTTCCCTGAGCAATTCAGCGAAAAATTCATTTTCATAATGAGTTATGAGAAACATTTTATTTTATTGGATTATATCCCAACAGAAATGGCAAAAGAAAAAATCAAGAAAAAAATAACAAATTTTTTGCCTTTAGAAGAAAAAATTTTATTCGAGTATTACATTGACTTTTATAATTATGGTATATTATATTCAAATAGTTTCAAGGAAATCTTAGATAATATGATGAAATATATTAATGATTCTGATATTTACGACTTAACGCAATTCGACACTTTTGATAAAGAAAATATGAATCAATATATAAACAAAAGAAAATATAATATTAATAAAAACGAAAAAAATTTGGAAAAAAAATATATGGAAAATTTATTACCTATTTATGATAAACTTCTTATGAAATTTGCTTTTTTTACTCAGAATAAACCTGGTATGAAGAATCTGACAACCCTTTATAATCATTTAAGAACTTTAGGAGAAGAAAAAGACTTCTTGACTCAGAAAGAATTTATGAAGTTATTAAAAGAATTGATCCCAACACAAAATTTTAATGAAAGGTTTGTCAAAAATTTAATTAGTCAGTTAAGCGAAAATGTCAAATTAATAAATGAACCAGTAAGACCAGTGATTTCTGTATCAAGAATAATTTTGTTTATTATAAATACTATTAAAAAAGTGCAAATCACTGAACAAATTATAAATACTCAAGATTTGAATTTTATTGAGAATAAAATTCTATTGGAAAATTGTAATAAATGCATATGCCATTTAAATCAATATTATGAATTAATGAAAGAAATAAATAAATTATCTGAGGATTATCTGAAAATAATCCAAGATTGTACTTTTAGTGGATTAATTTTAGTGAATAAAACAGAAACATTGAATAATTTAATGATTCGTTTAAAAAGTATAAATTTAGATATTCTTGATTATTGTAACTATTACATGAACCTTGGTAATAACATTCTAGTCCAAAATTTTAAAGACTCAATTATTGATAAATTAAAAATAGAAGGAGAAGATTATACAAAAAAGAGACCTCTTCCAGAGAATTTTTTATCTGACATACAGCTCCCAATTATAAAAATAAATGTCGTAAATGCCAATGAAGAAATAAAAAACTTAAAAAGATATCAATCCGGTATGATTGAAAATTTCGATTTTTTCCAGCCAGAATTAAAATGTGAAGTAAATGTCACAAAAATACGCAAGTCATTTTTGGAAAAACAAATATCAAAAGATGGAAAAAATTTATATTATTATATTGAGGATTCTCTTAAATTAAATCATTCGTTAAGAAAAAATAATTCAGATAAACCAGATTATTTAGATAATTTTCCCTTTCTAAGAAACTTTGGTATTTATATAAAAGAAATTACCATCAATAAAGAAAAAGAAGAAGAACTCTATATTGTCAATGAAAAAATAGATAATAAAGAATATGTCCCATTGCAGACTTTGGCTAATTCAAACGGTGGATTGTTATTTATCCCAGAAATAGCAAATACTGGAATGGGGATATTTATATTACGTAGTTGGGGAAAATTTATATTAGACATAATCAACGAACTAAATGTGTATAATAGATGCTTTAAATATTTTAATATAAAAGACTTCTATGGAACTTACAACGGCAAAAAACTAAAAATGGCAAATATTTATAGTTTAAGCATTTACAACGAAGATGGTGAAATGACTTTGGGTCCAGATATGTTAAAGATTTTATTACTCTTGGATAAATTGCCTACCGGAAATGAAGAAGAATTAACTTTTGAAGAAATAGAAAATATTTATTTAAATGATGCTTATATTCCTCCTGAAATCATCAAAAAAATTAATTCTGAAGATCCGACTATTAAAACTGATACATGGCTTTATGGAGTTTTATTATTTAACCTTATTTTTGGAACGACACCAGAAAGTTTTTATTCACAACTTAAAAAATTTTGTAAAATATTTTATGGGGATTATACCATGGAACAAATTATTAATGATGATAATTTCGAATTATTAAAAACTAATTTCTTTTATAATCCTTTTAATAATATTAAAGAAATAACACAGGATAAATTCTATTTTTCAAAAATTTTGAAAGCAAATTCTTTTTCAGGTATTATTAAATCTAAATATATTAAAGACAAAGATAAAAATACCTATGATATAAGCACATTTATTGATTTAATAAATTCTTGCTTGAATATCGATCCAAAAAAAAGACTTTCAATATATGATTTAATACATTCTGATTTATTCGATATTCTCCCTGAGGTAAAAGAAAAATATGGTAAAGCTTTATCAAATGTGATGGATTATTATTCCCCTGATAATGTGATAAAAGAAAAAATGGTTGAGCCTTTAAGAAAAATTTGTTGTGAAATATTGAGAAATCAAGAAACAAAACCTTATTTAATAAAAAACTATGAAAATTATATTTTAAATGTTATAAATGAATTAACTTTGTACATGTTTCAAAAAGATAATACTTTAACAGATGATACTGATGATAAAGATAGTGTTTCAAGTACGAATAACTCTTTTGAGAATAATAATGATGAATTCATGAAAGATAACCCCGAATATAAATTTAAAAATACAGTCCTAATAAAGTATGTAGTTGAATATAAAGTAGTCGATTTATTAATTTTCTTAATATTGCGCCATTTCAACATTAACTTAAAATTATTCAAAAAGAAACTCAAATCCGAAAATTCAGAAGAATCCCAAAACATGACGAATACTTTCAACACAAATAATTACACCCTTTCATCTAATGTTAAATTCGAAACTCTCATAGAAACCACAAATCCGGTATTAAATACAAACGCATCATTAACAGAGCGTAATACTGATAAAAGGTATTACTCAGAATTAAACAAACATTGCGGTAAATTAATAACATCCTTAGTAGAATTTTTAAACCATTGTGTACAAGCCTTGAATGTTTATGATAATATTTTGTGCTTATACGTCGAAAATGTACTTATATGGATATTAAAATTATTCATCGGAGAAGAAAATCAATTACTAGGCAGTATATATGATTATAAAAATTCCAATGATAAAATAAAACAATATATATTAAACCGTACTTTCATGAGGGATGAAAATATAGTGACAAATACCAATTTCCAAGAAGATGATTTAGATCAGGTATTTAATATCCTTAATATAAATAAGCAATTAATCGAAATCAAAAGTTATTGGTCACCGGAGTTATATTATTTCACTCATAATTTATTCAGAGAAGCCTTTGGAGAAAATTGCTCTGGGAATTTTAATCATGGAGTTATAAAGGATTACTTCTTAGCAGTGAATAATAATAGTAATAATAGTAAAGTAAACCCGTTAAGTGATAATGCTTTCATTATTAAAAAAATTAATATCCCGGGAACTAAATATGAAATTGATATTAAAAATCATTTTTTAAATACTGAATATGTCAGTGAAGTATTTACTATGATTGATTTAATGAAAAAATTGTCGAATAAAAAACAGGATTTAAAAAAGAATATTGAAGTCAGAAGAAGTTCGTTGAAATATTTAAATATAGTTTTCAAAAGTAAAAACAGCGCTAAAATAAGAGGATGTCTCGATTGCAAAATTCATTTTATAATACAAAAATATCTATTCACTAGTATAAATGATGTAGGAATAAAAAAAGATTTATTTAATATTTTAAAAGAAATATCACTGAGTTTAGTAGATATGAATGAAATTAGTTGGCAATTTGGGAATAATTATGAAAAAATATATGACAAAAAAAATAATATAAATAGTATGTTATACAATCCTAATATTGATCTAGAAAATAATTCTTGTGTTAATGACTCAAATTGGGACTCTAATACTTCCCTAATTGATTTTACAAGTAATATTTTAACTCAGCCTCATCTATATATGCTTAATTATTCAAATAAATTCTTGAAAATAAATATACAAAAAAGTTTTTCTACTTATAAAGCACATATGAAAGAATTTGGATATATTTTTTCTTCGCCATTAATATTAAAGCCTATAATGCGATGCTTACAAAAAAGGAATGAAAATTATTACATAAGACAAACTTGTTTGGAAATATTATTTAATATTTTATTAAGCAATGAAATAAAAATAACTTCTAATTTAAATATGACCATGTGCAACTTTTATGAAATGCTAGTAGATATACTTTCATTTTCTCCAAGAGATAGAGAATGGGGATTAGGACCAAGTACTCGAACTGGAGATGATTTTGAAACAGGAGATAAAGAAAAATATTTTATAGAAAGTGTATCAAAAGTGATTAAAATTATTATAGAAATGCAAAATCCTGATATTAAACGACAAATATTTAATTGTCCGATGTTTTTAAAATATATGGAAAAAAACAAATTATCATTTGTTCCAAGATTAGACTTGAATGAAATAGAAGAAGAATTTAACAAGATAAAAGACCTACTTAATTTCGAAAATTTAGAAGGGAAAATAATATTTTTAATCGACGCTTTCAAAGTATGGGTTTACGAGAATAAATTAAATAGCATAAATGAAAACATGAATAAAATAAGGAATATAATGATATCAATACATCATATATTCAACAACGAATGGACCAATGGATTAAAAACATCCAAAAAAAATTGTTTAATATTTAACATCGTGAAATTATTCGAATGGATAATTGTCTACGACCACAAGCAATTTCTTTTCCCCAAAAACAGTGAAAGCTTTACTTCCACGATAATAATAAGCTTCATGTCGAAAATAAAAGACAACAGTTCAACAATGAAAAAAATAGCAATAGAGTTAAATAAAATAAGTAATATAACCACAGGAGAGAAAACCAAAAACGAATTAGGAATTAATTTATTCGCAAATAGTAGTTATAATTTGAATAAAATGTATAATTATATATCCCTGAAATTACTGAATATCATTTATTCAATATTTTACTTAAATGATAATTATTATAACGCCATTTTCAACAAAATGAAAATAGGTTTATTAATCAGTGAAATTTTTATCAATCAATTAGAAACATTGAGTCTATTTTTAAATTTCGATAACATTGATATTTCTATATTAAATAATTACATGTACGAAGTCAAACTTCGTTTAGGCTTTATCGAATCGATATCATTATTGCAAAAAAATTTCGATGATATAAAAATGCAGTTTCTTCAAAGTGAATTCATTAATTATATTTTTAAATACATGATCGATGATACCAGGTATTTTAGAACGAATTCAAAAAAATTAACTCTTGAATTTATGCCATATAAAAATTCTTTCCCTTTAAGAAATGAAGCAATGGCTTTTCTTGATATTATTTTCAAAAAATATTATAACAAAGAAAAAAGGACTGATACTGATTGTTTCATTTTTGATGAAATCATAAGAAATGTTAAAGTGTTTCATCTGGTGCAAAATCAATTGTCTGTTATAAAAACTAAAATTAAAGGAAATGAAGTTTTATCGGTATTGGGATTTTTTAATATGGTTTTAAAAAATAATGAAAGGGAAATTATTAAAATAATGAACTCAGAAAATTCTTCGGATTATTTCGTTTATGCTTTGCAAAAAGAAACACATTTGAAAAAAATGTTTCCTTTAATTGTGGAATATATTAGTAAAGTTCAAGCTGGAATTGAGAAATAAAGAAAGGTTTAAATAAGAGATCAAATTTTATTTTTATTTTTTATTTATTTTTAAGGAATTTTTTATTTTAATTAAATATTAATAAATCAAAATTTGTTAAAGAAATAATTCACTGGGGATTGGGGATTGGGGATTGGGGATTGGGGATTGGGCCCAATCCCCAATCCCCAATCCCCAATCCCCAATCCCCAATCCCCTAATAAGCACATATTTGTTATCTTAAATACATTTTTTAATTAATTTTTATTTAAAAAAATGTCTTCTTCACAATCAGAATCTAAATTATATAACATATATTTTTTTGGAGATATAAAATCATCAGAAAAACTTTTTGAAAATTTACCAGAAAAGAAAGATTTAACAAAAGAATTAGAAATCCATGGAGAAAAAATAAATTTAAATATAATAGAACATCCAGATATATCTATAGTATCAAATGAGGATAAAAAAGCAAATGGAATTTTATTATTTTATAATGTGACAGATGTAGATTCATTTAATAAATTAAAAGACACAATTGAAAAAATAATTGATATGAATAAATATGAAATGCCTTTAATTGTAGTAGGAAATAATCCAAATAATCAAGAAAGAAAAGTAAGTGAAGAAGAAGCAAAAACATTTTTGGAAAAATATGGAATCAAATATCATGAAATAAGTGATGAAGAAAATATTAAAAATGTTTTTAATGATTTAGGGGAACAAGTTCTTTATCAGGATATCATTGAAAAAAATGAAAAGGAGAATAACAATGCCAATAGCAACGAAAACAATGACATCAAAAACAACGAAGAGAATAATAAAAATGAAGATGAAAATAAAAATGAAGAAAATAGTAATAAATCCGAAGAAACTCCATCTAAAAATATTGATAACAAAATCAAAGATGACAAAGAACCAGAAGAAAGTTTAACAAAAACCCCAGCTCCAAAGACCTCAAAAGAAAAAAAGAAATCAATAATAATAAATAAGCCATTCAAACCCAAGATAAACCCAGAACATAATGACGTAAAAGAAAAGAAAACTCTAGCTCAAATTAAACGTGAAGAATTAGTCAGAGAAAAAAGATTAAAAAGAGAAAATGAAATGAAGCAATGGTATAAAAAGAAAGAAAGAGAAGGCATTGAATTAAAAAAGAAAAAGGAAAAAGAAAGTAAAATGAAATTATTAGAAAAAGTGAAAGAAGATAAAGCAATCCAGAAACAGAAAGTAAAAGAAGTAAAAGAAGAATTTTCCAATCAGAAAAAAGAACGTTATGAAAAATCAAAAAAAGAAAGAGAAGAGGAAGAAAAAAAAAGTTTATTAGAAAAAGAAAAAAATAAGAATCAATTAGAAAAAAAATTAAAATCAGAAAAAGCCAATTTTAGGAAACTTTTATTAGAAAAAGAACAAAATGATAAAGAATTCTTAGAACAAAAAAGGGCCAAAATATTTTCACCTTCGAGCAGTAATAATAGATTTCGCCCAAAGAAAAAAAGTTATGAATTTGACTTAGAAAATAAATCAGCTATTTTAAATAACACAATTTCTCAATTTTATATCAAAGAAGAAGATGAAAATCCCAAATCAAAAAAAGGTATAAATCTCAGAAATAGTCAAAATATGTATATAAAAAATTATCAAACAATAAAGAAAAATTCCACGACTATAAATATATTCCAAACTAAGCCATTAAAAACAAATACAAAAAAAAGACCAAATACTTTAAGAGATGGAGAAAAAAATAAAAAAGTAAAAGAAAAGAATGAAAAAGAGAATAAAGAAATTTTAATGAATAAAATTGATTTAGAAAAGGAAGAAAAAGAGAATAAAATAAAAAATGAATTAGAACAAAATTATTTAAACAATAGTGAAATATATCGATGTGTTTATTGTTCAAGAATACCTTTAATAAATATAAATCAATATCAGCATTTAATAAATTTAAAATGTTGCTGTGATAATAGTTATTTAAATAATAACATTTATAATTATGAATATTTTTGTCAAAGAAGTTTGGATCATCCAATAATAGAAAATAATATAATATGTCATTATTGTCAAAAAAAATTAAGTGAATTAAAATCAGAAAATAATATAAATATTCATTATTGTGCTTTATGTGATTTTTTTGTTTGCAATAAAGATGATTTATTGCATAATAATTATCATTCTTTGATAAAACATCAAGAATTAAAAGAAAAATATAAAAATATTTTTATGAATAAAAATATAATGAATAAAAGTAAACCATTAAAACCAAGAAAAAGTACAGAAAATAAAAGTAAAATATCAACTTCATTAAAAGGAATTAAATCTAAAAAAAGAAATAGTGCAATAAATGAAGAAAATAATAAGAGCAAAAATTTAAATAAAACAGAAGTTATTCAAGATAAAGAAAATGATAAGGAAAAGGATAAAAACATTAATGACAAACAAATTCCTTTATATATGATGGATTCTTGTTGCCTTAAACATAATAAAATTTATAGCAGTTATTGTTTTGATTGCAATGATAATATATGTTCTATATGTGAAGAAAAGCATAAAGAGCATAATTTAATCAGTTTAAGTGAAATCGAGATTAAAGAAGATGTTATATTAAGTTTGAAAAAAAGTTTAGAAAAAGAAACCAATGATTTAAAAAATCTTAATGATTATTTTTTAGATTTATTAGAAAAATTAAAAAAAGAATTTATAAATTTATATGAATTAAAGAAGAAAGAAATAGAGATAAAGCAAAAAATAGTAAATAATTATGAGATAATTAAATATAATTATAATTCAATACAAAATGTACACAATGTCATGAAAAATTGTAAAAATAGTTTCACTTCCAATTTTAATAATGATAATAAAGACGATACATTAACAAAAATAAATTCTATTTTTAGTTTCATGAAAAGTAATAATGATATGATATATGATAAAAAAGAAATTTCAAATCCAAACATTGATGTACCAGAGATTAGTTCAATGATAAAATTAAATGATAATAATATAGCAATTTCATCATTTAATGGTAATTTAGATTTATATAATAAAAATTTTGATTTAATATTGAGGAAAAAAATTTTCAAAAAAAATGAAGGTATTAATTGCATGATTCAATTAAAAAATGGGGATTTGGCCTTAGCTGGAAAAGATATAAAAATTTTAAATGTGAATTTAGAAAATAAAATTTGTGATATAATTTGTGAAATTAGTAATGGAAATGAATTTGTGGATTTAATCCAAGATTTAGGACATAATTATTTAATTACTTATAATACAAATCACGAATTAAAATTATTTAAAAATTATAAATTCATATATAAAAATAATATAGGTAGTATTGATAATATTTACAAAATAAATGATACCACTTTTATAATTTCTTCTATAATAGAAAATAAAATAAATTTATTCAAATTAAATTACAAAAAAGATATCCCAGATTTAATTTCTATTCCTTTTAATGAAGAAATGCATATAAAAAGAGGAAAGAATTCGTTTATTAAATTAACTGATTTTTATTTTGTTTTCATTTATGAAATTGAAAAAGAAAATAAAAATTCAGAAGAAAAATTTGAAGAAAGTAAAAATAATGAAGAAATAAAAATTGAAAATGGAATTTGTTTATTTGAATTAAATCCTAAAAATAATTTTAAAATTTTGCAAAAAATTAATAATTTAGAAGGAAAAGGGAATTATACTAATTTAGTTAATTACGTAAAAGAAGAATTTTTGATATTTAATGATTGTGGATATTTTGAAATTTGGAAATTTGATATTAGGAATAAAAATATTTTTATGAAAAATAAAATTGATTTACTTTATAATGATGGAGTAATAATAAATGCTATTTATTTAGAAGAAACACAATGTATTATTTTCCAAAATTATAACAAAATATTTAAGTTAACTGGTTATTAAAATTATCAATAATAATTCAGGTATAAAATTATTATTTATTTATATAATATAGAATTTGTTTATATTATAAAAAATTTGAGTAAAAATCCTCCTTTGGGGATTGGGGATTGGGGATTGGGGATTGGGGATTGGGGATTGGGCCCAATCCCCAATCCCCAATCCCCAATCCCCAATCCCCAATCCTTATTCATTATTTGTTGCTATGTTTAAAATAGCCAATTAATCATTAATAAATTTTTTTTAAAAAATATTAAACATCATTGAAAAAATGTCTTCATTATCATGGAAACTAAAAGCTCTAATTAAAAAAAATTTAATCGAAATGAAACGGAACATTTTTTCAACAATAATTGAAATTATTTTTCCAATAGTAATAATTCTATTTTTATATATATTAAGAGTTATTTTTGATATTTCAAGCAATGAATTCAACATCCAAGAAGGTTCTCTCCAAAATTTCACCAAAATGCGTTCAGTATTTAATTCCGACAAATATCCATTAATAAATATAACAACTAATGATATAAATATGCCAGATAATATTCCTAATATTCCACAGATAACTCCCGAAATTTATGGAATGTCAATTCACCCAGCTTTGAATATCTGCTCTATTTATAACGAGAACCATTTAATAAGAAAAATGATAGCAACTATTGATGTTCCAAATGAAATAAAAGAAGTAATGATAAATGAATCAATATATTTTTCAGCATTTACTGGACTCATATTGAATCATAAAAGTTTTATAGATTTTAAAAATGAGGAAGAAATGAATAATTATATCAAATCTAACAACTATGGTGAAAATGAAGACAATCCCTTAATTTGTTTCGGGATAAGTTTTTCCCAAGATAAAGTTAATCATAATTATAATTATAGTTTGCATTATTTTGAAAATAGTGGTTATGACGCAGCAGAAGATGTTCCAAAGTCATTTTACTTAAAAGATTCTTTACAATCAAGTCCAGATTTAGTTTCTTATTCTAAATATCAATATAATGGTTATTCTTATATAATGAAAATTATTACGGATTATATATATTCACAAGAAATTAATAATGAAACTAAAATTAATTTTGGAATACTTCCAATGAAATATCGGAATTATAAACATGATTCATATAACCAAGTATTAGTTGAAATAACTCCTTTTTTTATAATTATATCTAATATGGGAAATATATTAATGTATGTATATCGAATGGTACTTGATAAAGAAACAAGAATTAAAGAAGGAATGAAAATAATGGGTCTAACAGATGGAATTTATTTTTTATCTTATTTTATTCAATATGTTTTTATATCATTTTTTGTTTCAATTATTAATGCAGGTATTTTTTTATTAATATTTACAACAATACCATACCTTATATTATTTTTAATTTTATTTTTATTTTCAATAAATGTTTTTGCTTTAGCATTTTTCTTCCAATCTTTTACAGAAAAAGCTAAGGAATCTCTTATTATAAGCTTAATATTATATTATATAATGTTTTTCTTTTATATATTGGCATTTCATGAAAATTCAAGTTATAATTTAAAATGTGGACTTTCTGTCTTTTCTCCTGCTACTATCTTTTTTGCTTCAATTTTATTAGGAAAATTTGAAAGGAATTATAGACAATTTTATTTTAAAGATATTTTTCATGTTTATACAAATTATTCCATATTTATAATGTTTATAATGCTAATTGTAGATGCTTTATTTTATCTTTTTTTGGGATATTATTTACAAAATATTTTACCACATGATTTCGGAATCAGAAGGCCTTGGAATTTTTTATTTACCTCAAATTATTGGGGATTTAAAAATAATAATAAAAATATCATAAGTGAAGAAAAATCACCTTTGCAGGAAAAAGAGGAAATTATGATTGATAACTCCGAAGGCCTAAATGAAAATTTTCAAAATGAAGATATCTATAAAGAAATGATAGATCCAAAGGATTCATTAAAAATAAGAGAAATTGTTAAAAAATTTGAAGATGGGAAAATTGCTGTAAATCACGTAAGTTTTAATTTATATAAAAATGAAATATTTGCTTTACTTGGTCACAATGGTGCTGGTAAAACAACATTAATTTCCATGTTAATTGGATTATATGAGGCAACCGAAGGACAAGCCATTTATGATAATATGAATATTCTCCTACCAGAAAATATTTCTAATTTCAGAGGAAAAATAGGCATATGTCCACAACATGATGCTTTATTCAATAATCTGAATATAAGAGAACATTTAGAAATGTATTCGGTTTTTAAAGGAGTTTCATCAGACAATATCGAATCAGAAGTAAACAAAATAATAAATGATTTCCAATTAGAGGAAGTTCAACATATTCTAGCAAAAAATTTATCAGCTGGAGATAGAAGGAAATTATCTATTGCAATATCTTTAGTAGGTGGAAGCGAAGTAATTTTTTTAGATGAGCCTTCAAGTGGTATGGATATAACTTCAAGAAGAAATTTATGGGAAATATTAAAAAGGCAATGCGATAATAAAATAATTATATTAACTACTCATTACATGGAAGAAGCGAGTGTCTTAGGGAAAAGAATTGGTATTATAAATTTAGGAAAAATGAAATGCATCGGGACTCCACTTTTTTTGATTGAAAAATTTGGAAAATATATTAATATTACTTTAAGCAAAGAAGAAGGAGCAAAAAATAAAGATATATGTCAATATATTCTTGACAAAATACCAGAAGCAAAATTTGAATCCTTATCAGAAGAAATAATAATAAGGATTGAAAAAAATGTTTTCAATGATAAAGAAGGTATTTCACTATATAAATTTTTCGAAGAATTAGATAGTCATTTAACTGAATTAAAAATAAAATCTTATTCTGTTTCGATGCCGACTTTAGAAGATGTATTTTTAAATGTTGTTCAAGAAGATGATAGGTTGAACTGGAAAAATGAAATGAATATGGTAAATGACACTGCGATATTTGAATTAAATTTTTTACAAACATTTACTCCTTCTCAAAAATTTTTTTATGATATGAAATTATGTTTCATCAAGAGATTCTATTTAATGATTCGGGATAAAAAGGATATTATTATTGAAATATTTTGTCCGATATTATTAATTCTAATAGGTTGTTTAATAACAAAAATGGATTTATTTTATACAACTCCCAATTTTGGCTCTAAAGATATTACTTCTTTAGGTAATCAAATTATTTATTATTCTTCCTTGAATCAATCAATAAATAAAGAAAATTATTTCATCAAAAATGTTTATAATGTAAGTTCTAAAAATTTAACATTATATGATGAATATTTAGATGAAATTCAATATAATCAAAAATTAGCTATAAATAAATTCATAGATGCATTATATAATTCGACCGAGGATCTTAATAATAATGAAGATGATAATCCAAATATTAAAAATTACGCCAGTTTATTGCTTTTAAACGAACCAAATGAAGAAAATAAAAATTATGAATTTGTCGAATTAATTGATTCTAGTATAACCCAAGGAGTTCCTTTATTTACATCAGCTTTCCTGGAGCAAATAATAAAAAAAGCTTCAAACAATAAAGTCAAAATAAATTATCAACATAAAGTCATGAGTAAAACTGCTAAGCAAGAGAAAAGCCCAAGTGAATCTTCTAATAATGTCGTTCTTTTTGTTGCCGCAGCTTATGCTTTAGTTTCCGCAAATTTTATACATATAATAGTAAAAGAAAGAGTCAATAATTCTAAGCATCTTATGAAACTATCTGGAATGAATATAATTTCCTATTGGGTTGTGAATTTTTTATTCGAAATAATTAAATATTATTTCGCAGGAGGTATTTGCATTCTTATTTTATATCTTTTTGACTTTTATACACCTTACTTAATAAATTTTTATTTAATGTATGGTCCACCTTTAATTTTAGTGACTTATGTTATGAGTTTCTTCTTCAGTGATGAATCAGGAGCACAAAGCAAAATTATTTTATTTCATACTTTTGTTGGAACTTTAGGCTCGACAATGATTTTTTTCTTTAGGGAAGTTGAAAAGACCTCAATGTTGGGGAAAATATTGGGATTATTTTTAAGTTTAATTCCTTCTTATTGCTTTTGCTTTGCTTATAATTTAGGAAGAAACAAAGAACTTATTTATTTAAATGATTATAAAGATAAGATTTTGGAATATATGCAAGATGATAGTAAGATGATGGAGGAATTTATGTTATTATTAGGTCCTTTTTCTTTTTTAGTTGGGGAAACTTTTGTTTATTTAATTATTTTAATTATAATAGAATTTTTATCTAATAGAGAATTATTTAGAAAAAATCAAATAAGAGAAATTAATAATGAAAAACAAAGGGATAGTGGGGTAATTAAGGAAGAAATTAGGGCTCAGACTGAAAAGAAAAAAATAGAAATTAATGATAATGAAATAATAAATAATAATAATGAAGATGATTATGTAGTAAGAGTAAAAAACCTTAGAAAGGAATATAAATCGTATATATATAATATATTTTGTTGTTGGAAAAAAAGTAAGGGAAAAATCGCTATTAAAAATTTAAATTTCTGTCTTGAAAAAGGTGAATGCTTTGGACTTCTTGGATTAAATGGTGCTGGGAAGACAAGTACATTTAAATGCATAACTCAAGAAATTTCTCCTTCAAATGGAGAAATATTTTTAAATGGAGTGAAAACAAATAATAATTTCGAAGAAATAAAAAATAAATTCGGGTATTGTCCCCAATATAATGCGATCTTTGAATATATGACAGTATATGAAAACTTGGAATTTTATGCAAAATTAAAAGGTGTTAAAAGAGATTTTTTAACACAAATAATAAATTCAGTTATCTATGAAATGAAATTGGATGAATTTATTAAAAAATTAGCAATTAATCTTTCAGGTGGAAATAAAAGGAAATTAACAGTGGCTATATCAATGTTATGTAGTCCGCCTATTATATTACTAGATGAGCCATCAAATGGAATGGATCCTGAAGCTAGAAGATTCATGTGGTCAATTATTCATAAAATGTCTGCAATGTCGAGAAAATCATCTATTATATTAACAACTCATTCGATGGATGAGGCCGAAGCTCTTTGCAAAAGAATGGGGATTATGGTCAATGGTGAATTTGTCTGTTTAGGTAAAGCCAATGAAATTAAAAACAAGTATGGATATGGATACGAATTAAATATAAGAATTAAACCGTTATCTGAAGAATTAGAAGAAGAATTATTTTTAGATAAATATAATTTAGATAAAAAATTGAAAGTTAATATGGGCAATGTTGAAAATATTTTAGGAAAAATAAATAAAATGAATTACATGGATGAAATCCAGGAGGGAAGGTTAGGAGAAAAAATAAAACGATCCATGGAAAAATTAAATGGAATTAGTATTAATTCCTTATTAAGTTGGATTTTTTATGTAAAAAATGCGGTTAAATTTGCCAATTATGGAAAAGAAAATTTTGGAAAAATGATAATTGAAGAAAATATCGATAATAGCTTTTTATTTAAAATGAATAAAAAGGAAGACGATAACAAAAGTATTGGATTACTATTCGGCCTATTTGAAACTCACAAAGAAGAATGCTATATAACAGAATATTCATTACAGCCAACTTCTTTAGAACAAATATTTAATAAATTCGCAGAAAATCAAGGTTCACAATTAAAAGAAAGAGTAAATCAAATAGTTCAACCAGGGGATGTTGAAAATATTACAATTGAAGATGAAATTAAAAGGGAAACTTTAAGGTCTCAAAAAATTATTTTAACAGATGAACTCGCTAATAAATTATTGAATGATGTTTGATTTTTTTATCAAGAGTAAAAGATAGAAGGTGGAATAAAATTTTTTTGTTTGTATATTATTTTATTCTTGAATTATAGACAATTATTTTCCTTTATAATATAATAAAAAAAGTTTTATTTATGATATAGATATATATTTAAATTTATTAAAATATTTTAAATTTTGAGTAATTATAG
>NBJL03000004.1:19617-29697 GCA_002087855.3 Entodinium caudatum | reverse complement strand
CCAATCCCCAATCCCCAATCCCCAATCCCCAATCCCCAATCCCCAATCCCCTAGTTATATTTATATAATAAATGCAATATAAAAATGGGAGCATTTGAATGTGAATCAATTTATAATAATAAAATATCATTGGAACAAATAGGAAAACTTTTTCAAAGAACAATAAATGTAAAAGAAATACCGAATCAAGAAAAGCCTTTTTCTCTTAGATATAATTTAATCGAAGAATATAATAAAATTAAATTAAGATCAAAAAATATTAATGAAATTTTTATTTGTTCCAAAAAATATAGATGTATTAGTGATTTTACATCATTGGAACAAGAAAAAGATATTTTTATTAAATGGGTAAAAGTTTTATATGATTTTAATAACATAAAAGATTTCCGTGAAAATAATATGCATAAAATCCCGGATGATAAAATTTTTTTGAAAAATTTAGAAAAAGCTTTTACTACAAGAAAAAAGCCTTTTTTGAAATTGGTTGCCCTAGGTGTTCCAATGAATTTAAGGCAATTTATATGGACATTGATAATCGATAAAGATGAAAAAGATATTTCAAATATATCAAATTTAGAAAAAGAAAAAGAATATTTTCAAACTTTATTATCAATAAATAATAGCAACAAAAATGACTTAGAACAAATAAATAAAGATATTATTCGAACTTTTACCGATAATAGCAATACCCAAAAAAATATTTCTATATTAAAACAGATATTAATTGCTTTAAATAATTTAAATGAAAAAATAGGATATTGTCAAGGCATAAATTTCATAGTTGGCTTATTTTTAAAAATAACAAAATTTAATTTAATAAAATCATTTCATTTATCGCGATTAATTCTGAAAAAAATAAAAGAATATTTTACTAAGGATTTCCCATTATTAAAATATAATTTAAAAAAATTCAATGAAGCTTTTCTTAAATTATTTCCGAAGTTATTCCACCATTTTAAAGATAATGACATCGTTGATGAAATATGGGTAGGAAAATGGATTCAAACTTTATTTACGGTTAGTCTCCCTTTTAATGAATTATGTCACATTTGGGATGTATTACTCGTTTATGGAATGGATTTTATTATTCCTATTATTTTATCTATGCTATATTTCATGAAAGATAAATTATTGGAATTAAATGATTCTTCGGATATTATGAATTTTTTGCAGGAAACTTTATATCCAAGCCAAGAAAATTTATTGAATAAAAATTATAATGGAGATATAAATTTAAAAGAGTATATTATACCATTAAGAGAAATTATATCAAACGCAAAAAAAATAAGGAATCAACTTAACTTAGGACCTCATGATGGAAATGAATATAGTTTAAGAAATAAATTAGATATAAGGGATTCATCAGCTTTAAAAAATTCTACCATCAGTTCAAATAATTTCGAAAAAAAAATGGAGATAATAAAAGCAAAGAAACTCACAGAAAAAAAATTTAATCTTAAATTAGATATCAATAAAAATAATGATTCTAATATTAAAACAACTAACAATATTCATGTTAATAAATTTTTTACAACATATCATAAGAACAAAAAAGAAGATCAAAATAATAAATATATAAAAAATAAAAAGGAAGATATAATAAATATCAAAAATAGATGTCAAAGTCAAGAATTTAATATTAATAGCAATTATTTGAATAATACTAAAATAAACAATAACAAAAAAATATATGGCAATTATTATAATGTAAATAAAGATAGAGCACATTCTGATAATAAATATTTCAAAAATTATTCTTTAAGTAACAATATTGCTAATAATGGATATAATTTATCTGAAACTCAAAATACAAATAACTCACAAAATTTATATCAATTATTCAATAATTTAAATTATATATATGGATGCAATACCCAAAAAATAAATATACTTAATCATGTGAAATACAATTTATTTAATAATTCTTTTGGAAATAATAATCATAATAACATACGAAATTTGGATAATAATATTTATAATAATAAACCAATTGTAAATATAAATATTAATTATTATCCTGTATATAATTATAATATAATTAACAGCGCTTCTAATAAAAATTTTATTAGAAAAGAAATTAGAACTCCTGAAATTAACAGATTTAAATTAAAAGAAAAATTATTTAAACAAAATTATAATCGGGTAAATGATCTAAACGAAGATTTCCTTTCAAATAATATTAATGAATTTATTGAAGGAGAAAAAAATAAAAATGAAATTAATAAATTTAATAATATTAGAATAATTAATCTAAAATGATTTTATACAAGATTTTTCATATTTAATTTTTCTTAATTTATGAATAAATTTTTCTCATTTTGTTAATAAAATTAGTTATTAATTAAAATAAGTGATTTTACTTAAATGGGGATTGGGGATTGGGGATTGGGGATTGGGGATTGGGGATTGGGCCCAATCCCCAATCCCCAATCCCCAATCCCCAATCCCCAATCCCCAATCCCCATTTAATATTTAGGGTTTAATTATTTAACTGATTTTTTATTAATAAAAATATAAAATATTTTTCTTCATAAAAAAAATTACAGAAAATGGAAGAAGAGAATAACAACATGTCTATTAATACAAATATAAAGACATATAAAAGTCATACAGAACCAAAATTTGAATCAAAAAAGCATTTATATAATTCTAATAGTATGACTGATTTAAATAATGCGAAAACAGTAAAAGTGAATTCTTCAAAATCTAAGAATAAAAGACATTATCCCAGATCAACTTCAGCAAAAGTATTTTTTGACCATTATGACAAAAAGAATTGTGAGCATTGCAAAGGAATTGATAATTTAATGGAAAATGATAAATCAAAACTTTCTTCCTTTATCCAAAATAATTCTCAATTTTTAAATCTTTTCGGTAATAAAAGATATAACAGAAGTTCTCCTTATTTATTTGTTGAAGATCACAAATGTGGATATGATGATGAAAGAATTGGTTTAATCCCAATACCATCAAAGCCAAGAATAATTATGAAATCACCAGATGAAAACCATAATTTATATGAAATACAGAGAAAGATAGTTATGATAAGAAGATTTCAATATGGAAAAAGAAATTTAACTGATCCTAATTTGCTCAATAGTCCTTATTATAATGAATATGATTTGGCTAACATTATTCTGATTCAAAAAATGTTTAGAGGTTTCATCGTCAGGAAAAAAGTTGAATATATAATGAATTTTAAGGATGTGATTGAAAGATGGCAAAATTTATTAGATAAATTGAGAAAAAGGAGATTTATAATAAATTTAATTAATTATCAAGCTAAATTGGTTCCTAAAGATGGTGATATAAAAGGATATAATTATATTTCAAAAATAAGAAAAAATAAACCAAAAAATATCGATATATATAACAATAATTTTATCTATAAAAATAAAAATCATAAAAATGAAGAAAATAAAATTAATAATGATTCTTCTGATGATATCTTTAAAAATATTAAAGATATAAAAAAATATTCCAAGAAAATAATTCCAAAAGAAAGAGTGAAAAACAGTTCTTCTTTATTAACCAAAGATTATTACGATATTAAAGATACTAAAGAAAAAATTGATAAAATAGAAAATAATTATAAAAATCATTTAGATTCAAAAAAAAATATTTTTAAAAAAGAAGAAGATGATGGAAAAAATAACCCTAAAGGATTATTTATTGATAAAATATATTTTTCTCAAACTGCACAAAAAGTTATAAATTTCAATAATATAATGAGAAAAGCTTTGCAAAAAGCAGCTTTTAGAAAAAAACCAAATTTGAAAAAAATAGAATTGAAAGAAGAAATTAGCAATAGGATTGATTTTCATCCTGATAATAAAAAGAACTATGTTATAAAATGTAAATTAAAGACTACTCAAAATGAAGAACCAAAAATAATTTCTTTTAAAGATTTGAACTTTAAAAATCAGGGATTTTATATTGATATAGTGAGAATGAGAAACAAAAAGGTGGATGATAAAAAAATGGAACCTTTAGTTTTTTCTATATCGAAAAATATTGACTTCACGTATAAAAGAGAGAAGAATGAAAATTTAGAAAAAAACCAAATAGAAAATGATAATATATTAACTCAACAGTTAATAATACCCAAAGATAAATATTGTTATATGACAAAAGAATATAAAATAAATAAGCAAAAAAATATTATAGATGAAGATAATCCTAAGATAAAATCAACTAAAAACTTAATTATTGATTCAAAGGAAAGATTTAGTTATGAAGGAGGAGCAAAAGATGAAAAATTAAAAGAAAAAAATGAAAATAACATGATAGAAGATAAAAAATTTCAAAATATTGATATTGATAATAAACAAGAAATAATTTATATTGGAAAAGAAAAACCTAAGAATGAAAATAAATATGATATTAATATAGATAATAAACAAGAAATTAAATATATTGGAAAAGAAAAACCTAAGAAAGATGATATAAATAATATTGATATAGATAATAAACAAGAAATTAAATATATTGGAAAAGAAAAACCTAAAAGTGATATTAAAAATAAAGATTTTATAATAGAAAATAATTCCAATTTTAATTTTTTGAAAATTAGAATTAAGCATAAGGATATAATCCCTAAAAAAATTTTATCAAAATCTGAAAATTTTTATGTTAATTATATTGGAAATGCTTCAAATAGCAAAAATGAAAATAATTATAAATTATCTCATGAAAAAATAAATGATTTTCTTTTTGAAGGAAAAGAAAGACAAATTCTTGAAAAGAATAAAGATTTTCTAGAAGAATCACTTCCTAATATTAACTATATAGGAAAGACTACTGATTCAAAAAAAGAAGATAAATTTACAGCTACTGAAAATTTAGATTTGAATCAAGAAAATAAAAATAAAAAAGACCTTAATAGTATTTTAGTAATTGAAAAAAATAATATAATTAATTATCCAAAAGTTATAAAAAATATAAATAATAATTTCAAGATGGAGAAAAAGGAAAATTTCTTATATGAAGGAAATGATAAAGATATGAAAACAATTGAGAAGAATAATTTAGTGTCAAACAAAATAGTAGATATAAATTTCCAAGGAGTTGATGAAAAGCCCTTGACTGAAGAATCAACTCATTTATTTGGTAAAGATAAATTAATTAATGAAAAAAATATAGACTTAAATATATTAAAACCAATGAAAAAAGATGAGATAAGACAATTTAATAAAGAGGATATTATTATTCTATCAAATGAATCATTGAATTATAAAGGAAAACCTTCAGAAGTTTTGAATGCCAAAAAAGATATTGTTCCAGATGAGGATATAGAAAATAAAATGATTAGTAATTTATATCTAATTCATAAACTAAATAGAAAAAGGTGTTATATATCTAAAATGTGTATCAAAAAAGTTCCTAATGAAATAAAGAATGAAAGTACAAAAAACGATTATTTATTCAAAAGAAAGGATATTTCTATAAATGACAACATAAATAATGGAATATTAATAACAAAATCAAGATATATTAAAAATTCATTGAAAGAAAAAATATACAAAAAACCGTTATTTAACGAATTTTATTCATATTTCGTTGAACAATCTTTAACTGAAGATGAAAGTCCTAAATTGAAAGCTAAGCCCAAAAAAAAAATTTTAGATAAAAAAGATTCAAAAGATAATATGGAACCGATTGAAGAATCCAAAAATTACAATAGTGAACAAAATTCACCATCAAATAAGATTCTATCAGATAAAAAAGAACCTGCAAAAGAAGATAAAGATTCAGAATTAATAAAAAGAATAATACCAGGCAAAGGCTCTTCAGAAACTTTCAGAATAAAACCAAATCACCTATTGAAAGTGATTAAAGTAGCCAAAGACAAACCAACATATGAACAATATATTCATGTTGGAAAAATAGTTCCAAAAAAAATAAAAGAAGAAGATGAAGAATTTATTTATATAAGATACAAGTCAAAAACTCCAAGTAAATCTCAAAAAAAATATATTAGAAATAATTTATTAAAAAATATTAATGATGATGAAGATGTTAAAAAATATTTGCCAAAATGGAAAGAAGATGGAATAAATTTAAAAGCAAAGCCTAAATTAGAAGATATTGAAAGTGATAGTGAAGATAATAAAGTCAATAAAAAAGTAAAATTAATAAAAGTTTTCAAATTTAATATCAAAAATTATTGCTATGCATCCAAAATAAGAAAAAAAAATGAAGAAATTGATTCAAAGATTCAACTTATTAAGGATAAATACAAATCTTTCAAAAAGGAAGAAAAACAAAAAGAAGATAAGGTTATACAAAAAGAAGAATTGAGACAAAATATTATTAATAATAATTGTTATTGCGATAAGGATATAATAAAGAAAAATACATACAATGATTACTTGAATTATTATAACAATTTAAACAAAAAAGAAATTATTAAAATCCCTATATCATATAAAACTAAAAATAATATTCCAAACTATATATCTAAAATAAGACGAGTCAAAATGGATATAATTAATGATAATAAGGATAAGGAAGAAGAAAAAGTAATTCAATTAAATGAAAAACCGATAAATAAATTGAGTTTAATAACCAAAAAAAGAATAAAAAATTTAATTATTCCAATTTTAGATAGAACAAAGTTAAATTTAAATAAATGCATAATTACTAAAGTTAATCAAAGGCATTGCGTACTTCTACCAAATCCAATATATAAAAATGAGCATTATATAATAACAAAGAAAAGGAAAAAAATAATTCCAAATGAAGTTGTAGAATTAAAACTTCCAAGCGAGAAAAATAATTATTGTTACTTCACAAAGGAAAGGAAGAAATTAATAAATGAACATCAAAAAATACCTTTGAAAAATATAAGTTATATTGAGAAAGAAAGAAAAAAAGAAATGTTAAATGAAATTAAAACTATTCAAAATCTTTTCAGAGCAAAGAAAAATAGAGACAATAAGGATGAAAATTTGTTATTTAATAATAAAGAGAAAAATGCTTTTATAACAAAAATTAGAAATTACAATCCAGATAATGATGAATATGTTCCTAAAGATAAAAATAATTATATTTTTGAAGGATATATTTCTAAAATAAATAAACAACATATATTTAAATTATATCCTACTGAGCAATGTTATATATCAAAACAATTCAAGTTTCTTATTAAAAAAGAGAATAATTATTCATTTTTATCCCTTTTAGACTTCTTTATTAAAAAAAATATTCAAGAATATGTCTTCCCAAAATTAATCCCTGATAAAGACATAAAAGAAAGCAAAAGATTGGAAACAAATTACAATTTGGATACAGAAAAAAATGTTGTAGAAGAAGATGTGGATAATCCTGACAATTTCACTTATCCAAAATATTATAAAAATCTTAGAAGAATATTCAATTTCTATAAAACAAAAAAAAGAGAAGATTCCCCAAAAGCTCAAAAATTATATGATGAAATGATTCCTGATATTAAAGATAGTAAATCTTTAAATGATTTAGTCACCAAATTAAATGAAAATCCAGAAAATAGTAATAATTTAATTGATAATCAAATACAAGATGAGCCAAAGAAAAACATAGATAATAATGATTTAATTGAAGAAATTGGAGAATTTGTAAAATATGATAAAAATTTATCAAACTCTGCTTTTATTAAAAATAAGCTGAGAGAAAATCCAGAATTTAAAAACAATAAAAATTTATTAAATATTATTAAAAATGTAGATGATGAATACAACAATTTAATCAATGGAAAATATTGCTTTAAGTGTGGAAAGGAAATACTAAAATGTAAATGCGATGATGTTAATTACATATTTAAAGAAACTGAAAATGCATATGAAAATGAAAAAGAGGAAGAAGAGGATGATGATTTAGATTTTGATCTTGATAATGATGAAGAATTAGACACTAAAAAAATTAATTATTTTGAATATGATACTAACAAGAAAAAAGGATTGCAAATGATAAATAAGCCAAGATTAGAAGATTATGTAACTCAACCAAAGAAAATATTGCAGATTTTTAATAAAAATCAATTGAATGAAATTAATAGAAAAATTAATGCAAATAAAGGTAACTTGAAAAATAATTCTTTAAATTTGTTTTCAAATGTGTCAAGTAATAATAAGTCACTAAATTCAGAAAACAATTTAAATCAAAGATATTCAAGTTATTCAAATAATAATATTAATAATAGTATGAATTCAAATAATGATGATAATCTCCAAAATAGCAATAATAAGATCATTAATTCTTCTTATACTTTCAAAAAATAAAAAATCTTAATTATTATCTAATAATTATATTAATTAAATAATAAAATTTTTGTGGAAAAAACATTTAATTTAGATAAATTATTGGTTGTTATTGGGGATTGGGGATTGGGGATTGGGGATTGGGGATTGGGGATTGGGCCCAATCCCCAATCCCCAATCCCCAATCCCCAATCCCCAATCCCCTTTTAATTAATAATTGTTCATATAATAAAAAATATTTAAATTAAATAAAAATAATATTTAATTTAACTAATACCAAATTTTAAAAATTTAAAATAATAATCCATATAAATTATCCATAATATCTCCTTATATCACATATTTATCCCTATCAATATTTTGGGGCATTGGCTCAATATCAGTATCCAGTTCTTTTTTAATCGTATAATAATTTTTCAAATCATCATCAGTCACAAAGCTAATAGCGATTCCAAAATGTCCGAATCTTCCACTTCTGCCAATCCTATGCAAATAAGTCTCGGAACTTTTGGGAAAATCGAAATTGAAAACGACATTAACATTGGGTATATCTATTCCTCTTGTCATTAAATCAGTGGAAACCAAGCATCTGCAAGCGTTGTTTCTAAAGTCGTGAAATACTTTATTTCTTTCTTGTTGTTCCATCCCTGCATGAATGAAAAAACAACTCATTCCCATTTCGATAATTTTTTTAGCGAGTAATTTCACCCTTTTCGTTGTGTTACAAAATATTATAGTTTGATTTATTTCTAATTTCTGGAATAAAGTATGCAAGCAATTCAACTTCAATTTTTCTTCTATATAAGTATAATATTGAGTAACACCTAATAAAGTTAATTCCTTCATTAAATTCTTCATCACAGCATTAGTAATATATTTGTCCTTAAATTGTCTCACATCAATCGGGAAAGTAGCGGAAAATAACATTATTTGTTTATTTACTGGAAGAAGCTTGATAATATTTTCTACGGTTTTTTGGAAATCTTGACTTAATAATTTATCAGCTTCGTCAAGAACTAAAATACCACAATTGGATAAGTTCATGACTTTTTTTAAAGAAAGGTCTAATACTCTTCCTGGTGTTCCTACCACGACATGAACTGGGGTCATCTGGTTTCTTAAACGATGGATGTCTTCTTTGAGATTGGTACCTCCTGTACTGACCATGCATTGAACATTTAAGTATTTACCGATTTCTTTCACTGTTGAAGATATTTGCAAAGCTAATTCCCTTGTTGGAACTAAAATCAAAGCCTGAATGGAATTTGGTAATTTTAAATCGGTGTTAATTAGTTGTAATATTGGAATAACAAAAGAACCTGTTTTACCTGTACCATTTTTAGCTCTTGCGATTATATTTCTCCTTTGTAATGCTTCTGGAATTACTTCTTCTTGAACTGGAGATGGAGTATCATAACCTTTTTCATATATACCTTTAAGAAGTAATATATTTAAATTATAGTCTTCGAAATGTTGGCCTTTTACATCTGTTACATCCTATTTGAAAAAAAATAAATTATATGAAAAATTATATTTTAAAAATTACTTTTGTCTTAGCACGCTCACTTGGCTTAGTGAATACTTTAGGATTTTGTTGTGGTGGATTCTCTTTTATTTCATTTTGAGGAACTTCGGCTTCTTTTTTTGGTAATATTTCGTTTTTATCCTGGGATTCATTAGTATTTGAATTTATTTTATTTTCTTCCTGTGCTTCCATTAACTTTTATTAAAATTTAGTTGAAATTAATAATTATATAATAAAATTACTTGATTATATATTATTATTTTTTTACTTTATAATTAATAGTATGGGGATTGGGGATTGGGGATTGGGGATTGGGGA
>NBJL03000003.1:13663-25273 GCA_002087855.3 Entodinium caudatum | reverse complement strand
CTTATTTATTTTAAATTTCATAATTGATATTTATTTGATTCAATTTTTTTTATTATTGTAAAATACCATCTCTATTAAAGCAATAAAACCTTCGATCAATAACATAACAACGATTTTCATACATATAACCATATGTTGGCTCAAAATAGAACCAACGATCTTTACCTTCGTATCTAATTTGTCGCCATCCAACTGCCATATCCCCACTACTATAAAAAAAAAACCAACCCCATTTTCCATATTCATATTCCAAATAACTCCATCCTCTTCTCATATCCCCATTTTTTTTATCTAAATAAAATCTTCTACCTTCTATTTTTTGAAATCCAGTTAGCATAACCCCAGTAGTTGTATCAAAATAATAATAATTATCATTTCCATCCACTCTCATTTGTTGCCATCCGGTCCTCATATATCCTTCATTATTAAAAAAAAACCAACCAAATTTTCCATCACCATATTGCAAATATTTCCATCCTTTTTGCATAGCCCCCTTCTCATTAAAATAAAAAGTGCCCCCCGTTTCAAATTTCTGAAATCCAGTTAGCGTACCATTAATATTAAAATAAAAATAGTCTTTATTTCCATCCCTTTTTAATTCATGCCATCCCATCAGCTGTGCCCCACTATCATCATCAAAAAAAAACGCATTAAATTTTCCAGTATCATATTCCAAATAATGCCATCCTTTTTTCATATCCCCATTTTTTTTATCAAAATAATAACGTTTAGATCCTATTTGACAAAATCCAGTATACATAAACCCAAGAATCACGTGGAAATAATATAAATTTGTATTTCCTCCCGATTTCAAATAATGCCATCCAGTATACATATACCCATCTTCGTCATCAAAATAATACCATTTTAGTTCTTTTCCATACCTTTCTAACGCATATTCCCATCCAGTTCTCATAATTCCATCATTACCAAAGTAAAATGTGCTTGTTCCTTCAGACCATCGCAAATCCTGCCAACCTGTAACAGCTAATCCTTTTACTAAATAAATCCACTTATTACTGTATTTAGTCCAACCATTTTTTGAGACATCACCAGGTTTTAGTGTTTTAACTTCAGTACCTCCCTTTATTTTATGATTAAGAGCGTCCAATCTTACAAAATAAGATGCTGTATATAAAGGATCAGTTAAACCAAAAAGTTCTTCCCAAATAACACTCTTGACTCTATATATCCATAAGTCAACTTCTCCTTCAACGTAAACCCTGAATTGAAGAGCATTTATTGATATATCTACATAAAAATCGAAATAGAGTTCTATCCAACATATATAAAACTTCGCTTCAACTTTTGCATCGAAAAGGGTTCCTGAAAGTCCGCCATATATATTAACAATTCCTGTATATAATCCAACTTCAGCTACTCCATCAAATTTAACACCAGCACCAACTTCAAACTTTAAATCTAAAGCAAATTTAAACCCTGATTCTTCTGAATTTTGGAAAGAAATCGTTAATGTAACTGAAAATCTTATATAAACAGTGAATTTAAATCCTACTCTTAATTGAAACACGGGTACTGGTGGGAAAACAAATGGATGTTGCCATCCACCTTTAATTTCCTTTTTTTTTTCAAAAGCAAGATTATTATTAATGGCAAATTCAGACCAATTCATAACATTAAATTTAACCTCAGATTCTGCCTTTATACCAAGTTTTTCCATTTTTTTTTTTGCCTCTTCTGCTTTTTTCACAAATGCGCTTTTCTCTTCTTTTTTGTCGGAGTCTGATTTTTTTTCTTTTTTTTCTTCTTCTTTTCTTTTGTACATAAAATTATATTTATTTTTATCTGGATCATCTGGATCATCTTCGAATTTTTTATTATCATTATCATCGTCCTCCCAACCATAGTCATTAAATACATCTTGCTTAATCTCAGGATCGTCATTACCTAGAATAAAACCAAATGTTGGCTTATAAGTACTCATTGCAATTTCAACTTTCAATACTACTTTTGATGTATCTTTTATTAAACTTTCTAATATATCTACTACTTTTTTTAATTGTTGACTATTCAACTTATTAGACTTTGAGGCACTTTCCAATGACATTTCATAACTTTCATATCTAGAACTTATTTGAGCATCTAGTATATCATAATAATTAAGTATTTTAGAACTAATCATTGAGCCAGATGTTACTTGATTAATATATATATCATATACTGATTCTATATATTTTTTAGTTAAATTTTTTATTGTATTAGTCATTGTTGTAACATAATTATCCAACCTATACATATAAGTAGTTATATTATTGTCTAATTTTAAGTAATCTTCATATCCCAATAATTTTTCAAATTTATCCAAATTTGCTACATATATATCTCTTAAATCTTTTAATTCATCATAGAATTTTTCTTCTATATCCAATTGCACATTTTTTATAATAGTATAAAAATTTTCATTTAATCCCTCCAAAGCAGATTTTAAAACCGATGTAACCTTCTCTACATGTGTTTTATCCCTTCTTGGAGATTTACGATTATAATTTGAAGATATTTCAAAATCAATGGATGACTCCAATTTTCTTTTTGCATTATTATTCATTAAATCTTCTCTAGTGTCAGGATTTTTTTTTTTTGATTTCGCGCATTTCACTTAAAATTCTTGAGATTTCTTCTGCATCTTTTGTAAAAGGATTGCTTTCAAGTCTTCTCGCTGAACTTTCAAGTTCCTTTTTATATTTTTTTATATCAAATTTATGATAACAAACTCCTTTAGGACAAGGAGGATCATAAAAATCTTTTTTATCTATTAAAGCATACCCCCATAATTCACCAAATTTATCATCAATCTCATCCGAATTGTTAAATAATGGAAACTCTATTATTTTTTTAATAGTAGTACTATAATATTCATTAACTAGATTAAATACTTCTTTGTAATAATTAATTGATTGATTATAAGCAATTTGCATGACATTGGGGATATCATCAGTATTTATCTCTACATTTCCAATATCGAAAAGATCTTTTCCTAAGCTATCAAGATCATCATTTTTTTTATTACAAATTACATCTGAGACTTGGTTAATATAGTCTTTCATTTTTTGCTCTAATTCATCTCCGCTATATTCAAGTTTTATCTGGCTGTAATATTTTTTTTTTATATTGTCATATTCGTCAAGTAATTCTAAAAATTGACCTAAATTAAATGTTACATTTAATTCTTCATAAAGTTTTATTACATCTGAATCGCTTTTGTGAGTGAGATTTGAAATATCTATATCATAATCAGAGTTTTCAATATTTATTGGTAAATTACTTATTGAATTTTTTATTACATTAGAAAAAGATGAAGTTGATTTTAAATTATCAATAATAGTATCCATATTTTCTTCTAAATAAGATAGTTGATAATATTTAGTAATATTATCTCTCAGAAAATCGAAAAATGAAATAGAAAATAATTTTGGAAATTCTGTGTTATAATAATTTTTGAAAGTATTTTGGGCATTTTCAACCCATTTTTCTCCCAAATATTCCTCTCTTTTTTTTTCGATTTCACTAAACAACGAATATAATGTAGCATTAAAGGTGGGATATAATACAGTGAAATTTTGAAGCAATTTTTCATATAAATCCTCAAATTGATATGATTTTTCATAATAATATTTGTTATAGTATCTATTTTTCATATTATTTAAAGTATTCATTGCAATTTCTGTTTTCATTCCCCATGCTTCTGAGTAAAAGGACCCTATAATTTGATTCTGAACAAATTCACTTACTGCATTTGCCATATTATTTATGTTCCTTTTTTCAAGCTCATTTTTATATTCATTGGCTTTCTTCATAATAATATTTTTTATTTCTTCTATGGTCGAAGTTTGATTATTTGTTACTTCAAAGCTATATCTGTCATAAATGTAATCCGTAATTATTTTTTCAAAGGAAAATAATTTATCTAAAACATTCATAAACTTATCTTGTATTTCATTTAGTTCATCGATATCAAAATCCTCCATGGAAGCAAAAATTGATCTTTTATAGGCATATATTTTATTTTGAGCATAGCATTTATTATATTCTTGGATCATATCGACATTTGCAACTTCTTCAATATCTGAGCGTTCATATAGACAATTTCTGACTCCATTGGCCTCACATTCTTCAACAATTTTAAGTTTATTCAAATAATCATCATATTTCTTTTTATTTTCTAATTCAAGTACTTCGATTTCTGAAAGGAATTTTCCTCTAAAATTCCAACATTTTCTGTATTTGTTATCGTTTGATCCCAGAAAATACACATTCGTATAAACACCATAAAGATTATAAAGGTCAAGTGTTTCCAAAGATGAACCATTTAAGAAATTCGTTAAAAATATATCTGTCACATTCTTTATACTATTAACCGAATCATCAAAATCAGCAATTAATGTCTTCATTTCTTCTATATAATTTGAATAATTTGTATTTGGATTATTTGGGGATATAGTTTCATTAATGAATTTTATACTATCTTCATGATTGGGTTCAATTTGTTGCGATACCCATTCACTAAAAGTGAAATTTTTTCCGGATATAGTTTCTTCAAAATCATAATTCTTTGCTATTTGGAAAAACTTATTTTTTTTTTCGTTCAATAACGAAGTGAGATTATCTTTAAAATAATTATTTATATCATAGACATATGTTGTTTCATTAACTAATTCTCCACTAAGTATTTGCAATTTTTTTTTGATTGAATCATATTTATCTAAAATTTGCTGTGTATAATTATCGAAATAATCAATATAAGTTTTGTTAGATGTCATTATGCTATATTCATATCCACTTACATAACGATATAAAACTGATTTATATCTAGAAATTAAAGAATCGATAGTGCTATTATATTTGGAGAGCTGATTTTTTGTGTAATTTAAAAACTTTCCCTCAGTATCATTTAGTACATTTTCATATTGGGCAATTATATCCATGTAATCTATTCCTTCGTATGAATCTTGAATTTTAAAACCTTCATAATCTATATTGCGATAAAATTCTTCGAAAAAATAAGGATCTGAAAAAGAAACTTCTCCTCCTAAATAATAGAAAAAATAACTTTTCTTTAATTCTCCAAGGTTTAAATTGATAATCGAGCTATTAAATTCCGTGTCATCATAAGTTTCATTTAATCTTTCAGCAAATGATTTCATATAAGATATTATCAAATCTATTCGAGATTTAGCAATCGAATCTCTTATGGTTTTATCTTCTATTCCACCAACCATGCATCCATAAATATCACAATCGATACCATTATAAATGTTATACACAATTGTTTTACTTGTATTCATTTTGTCAATAGCGTTTTGAATTACTGAATTTAAATTGTTCAAAGTGTCTTCTTTTATAAATTTAAAATCTTTTAAACTTTCTGCAAAGGAATCAGTATCCCAAAAATATAAAGAACTTATTCCAATACTTAAATCATTAAAGAAATTCTCCATTTGTGTCTGCTCATCAGTGGCATTTTTCTCATTCAAATAATTACTTATATTTATTTTATCCGTTCTAATTTGTAAATCTAAGTACCTATAAATTGAATTACCCATAAAAGGAATTATTTTTTGAATTATAATTTCTTTTGTATAATTATTAAGTATTTCATATGTTGATTCAATTTCTTCTTTAAACGATTTCATAAGATTAAATATATAATCTACTTCTTCTGGGTATACATACATATATTCTTTATATTGATTAATTGATGAATATGAATTTATTAATTCACTTAAACTATTATTTAATTGATTCCAAAATTCATTTGATGGAGTTAAATGGGAAACATTATTTTCAAGTTTTATATTAATATAAGCCCACACAGTTTCATTATATTTTTCTAAAAGTGTTTCTATATTATTTATATGTTGAATTTTTTCGTTATCTTGAATTGTTTCGGTAGATTGAATTGTTTCGGTAGATTGAATTGTTTCGTTAAAATATGGAAATGATTCGTTATATGGAATTGTTTCGTTATAATATGGAATTCCTTGGTTATATGGAATTGTTTCGTTATAATATGGAATTGTTTGGTTATATGGAATTGTTTCGTTATAATATGGAATTGGTTTGTTATATGGAATTGTTTCGGTAGATTGAATTGTTTCGGTAGATTGAATTGTTTCGTTATGAGAAAAATTTCCATAAATATAATCATATTCTATTGAAATATTATTCACTATTTCACTCAGGATTTCTCTGGTGTTATCGAGGCTTTCTACTTTCATACTATTTAATGCTAATAAAATTTCTTTGCTGAATCCCTTGTAAAAATTATAGAAAAAATCTCCCAAACTTTTATACATTGGGGTTAAATAATTATTCCAAGCTTTAGTTTGCCTTGCCAAATCAGTTTTGGTTTGTTCATTTAAATAATCAGCTAATTCATTAGGCATACTTATATAATTACGTGCATCGATTTTATAATCATTCATTTTGTCTGTTAAATTAGAAATAAAATTATTAAAATATGATTGACGTTTTGACAAGGTTCTTTCAAATAATTCAATTATCTCTTTTTGTTCTTCTTTTTGTTCAGTTTCTGGAAAGATAAGTTCTCGGAATTTAGCAGTGAAATTATCTATCTTTTCTTTAAACTGTGTTTCATTTCTTGATATTTCTTTTATTAAATCGCTAAAGTAATTTTCTATATCTAATTTTTCGGAAACTCCATTATTGAGTGAGTTAATATATTTAGTAATATTTTTTTGTGCTTCACTATTTATTGAATTTAGATCATTTGATATTTCTTGAACAGTTTTAAAAATATCATTAGAAAGTTCCGAGGGATAATTTTGCTTTATATAATTAATAATTTCATCTTGAAAATTCATTGTTAAATCTTTATATTCATTTAGTTTATTTAAAGATTGATTTATATGAGCATTTATTTCATCCATAATCGAATATACATTTGCCACACAAATACGCATACTATCAATTTCAGAATCAGCTACATATTCCCTTAAAGAAGTATAATTACTTTTAAAGGCTTCGTTTAAATTATTGAAATGAGTATTTAATTTCTTAAAATAATCATCGAATAAAGTATTATATGAATATGGTTTTTCCTCTTTTAATTTATTATAAAGGTTATAATAAGCAGTGCCTTTAAGAGCATCGTTATAATCATTTATTTGTTTTATTATATCAACAAGAAAGAGAAGTAATTCATTAGTCATAGTATTTCTATTTTTTATCACAATATGATTATTAGAAACTGTATATTCTGAACTAGCAGTTTTTCTAATACCTCCAAAAATTTTTTTAGTTTCTATTAGAGTTACACCAGTATGTGCAAAAACTGTAGTTTCAATATAACATCGCATTGTTATTCCTAAGAAATGCTTTTCGTAAATATCTTTTACAGTATTAGTAATTAATTGCCCATAATAAGGATAATATTCTTTCCTATCATTATCAGAAACACTATAATCCAAGCGTCTTAAAGTATTTGTAGTTTCTTCAATTTCATCAGTAACTTGAATTGACATATTAGACCCATTAATTTTATTTAAGTAATCTTCTCCAAGATCTTTGAATAAATAATTTTGATACACAGTATCGTTGAATTCTTCAAAAACAAAACTATTAAAATGTTCTATTAATGTTCCATTATCATCAGCAAAATCTTCTAAAAGATTGACTGTATTACTATTATCGGCATCAAAAGATTTTATTTTTATAGGGTTTTCTTCATTGATCCATTTCGATTCTTCTTCTTCCATGAAATCTTCCTTATCGAAACATGATTCTTCTGAATAAGAATTATTATAAATGTAAACATCCAAAGATGGATCCCTTACACCACTAACAAATTGGGATTTTTGATTTTGAGTTATTCCCATGACTTTACCATTTTCGTCTATATTTGTAGTAACAGTTTTATTATCCAAGCTTCCTGTTAATTTAGCTTGGTCACTATCTATTTCTTCTAGACTTAATAAAGTTATATTACTACTATTATCACCATTATTTGTTATTTCTCTAAGTTTTAAATCAATTTCTTTTTCAGAAGGAATAATTTCATCCTCAATAATTGTTCCATTTTCTGTCATATTATCATTATAAAGTCCATCTGTTGCTTCTTGCAAAACTCTAAATCTAATTTTTTTAATTTCCTTTCTTTTTTTTTTCTTCGGATTTAATTCTGATAGCCGTCTTAATATTGTAGAGCGTTTCATTTCCAAAGTATCACTTGCAAGTATATCTTTTTGAAGTTCATCAAATAACTTTTGAATATCTTCACTAAATAAATCAGATGATATTTTGGGAATAATTAATTCAGCTGCTTCATTTATATATTCCATACCTTTAAAATAGAAATTATCTACTTTAGGGTAATACTTTTTTTTAATTTCTCCATTTTCATAAAAATCTAGCTTAATGAAAGTACAAGTATCATCTATATTATCTTTTTTTGCTTTATCAGATTCTGAATAAGAGCCATTCTTCATTTGTTCAAAAACACTAATTAATTTTTTATCATATACGAAATATCTTTCGTTAGAATCCGTAGAATTTCTTATACTTAATTTCACAATGGCGAAATATCCGGAATATAGAGCTTTTTTAGTATCATTTTCTCCCTTTTCATATTTTATATTTCTTATATATAAAAGAAAATCACCTTTTACTTCCAAGTCTTGTTTGTTATCTGGTGTATTATCATCATCTATTTTGAAAGTTGCATTAGTAATTTTTTTATTTTCATATAAAAATACAATACCTGACTTATATGCAATCTTAGCGACTAAAGGTTCAGGTTCCAAAAATGTTTGAACTTTTAATTGAACAACAAGGTCATTTTTCATAAGCATCAAATTATTTGAATCATTAAAATATACACTTAAATTAAATGATGAATTGTGATAATCAGAAACAAAGGATAAAATATAAGTCTTATTACTTTCATCAAATTCTATGTTTTGCTCAAGTTTTTCATCTCCGTTCATAATAAATAAATTTTTTTTATATGTTATATCTATTCTATTCATTATATTTGAATAAATATCTTGCATTGTTATATATACTTTAATAGGCTCAATATCTTCAGTTATCATCTTAGTATAATAAACTATTTCAGTGGTATTAGGATTTGGTGTTCTTGCTGATTGAATTGCAAGCGATATATGGTTTTTTATTTCTTCACCATCAAAAGTCATAACTAAATTTGCGTCATCATTTTGTTTAGTACTAAATAATTCTATTAAAAATATTCCTAAAGTTGAATTGATATTTGAAGCTTTGAAAGTAAAAGTTTGATCATCAAAAGTTTGATTAAATTTCAAATGCTCATTTATATCCAATTCTCTATGGTACAATAAATCTTTCTTTGTTCTTACATTTAAATAAAATACATATTTATCTCCTGCAGTCATTTTAAATATATTCGATCTTGGCTCAATAGTAAAATGACTGACATTATAAGGACCATTACCATAGCCAGCATCATTTCCTGAATAAGTTAAATTAACAGGAAATTTGAAGTAAGCCGTCTCTTTACCTTTTTTTACTTGGATTATTATTTGGTAGTTAGTACCTGAAACTAAATAATTAAAATCTTCTTTATTATCTTGGGGAATTGATAAATTAAATTTATTTTCCTCTCTTGTGATATTAAATTTAATAGGAGTCATATCATTTCCATCCATTTGAGCCTCAGTTATTTCTGCAGAATCTTTTTTTTCAAGTTTGTTATAGAATAAATCCACAAATTCATAAGTTAAATTAAAATCTTGGTTAACATCTAAAGTTAAATCTGTATTATTTTCTTTAACTTCTTCACTTAATGAATCTGAAATAAGATTTAATTTAAGATTTTTTAAAAAGGCTTCAGCAGTTATAGTAACAGTATAATTCAAAACTTTATAAGCATAAGTAATTGACCAAGTAAGAATTCCTGGACGAGTAATCATTTCTGTGTTATAAGCTTCTATCATGCTATTATTTTTATTTATAGTAGAATTTATATCGATTGATTCACCATAAAATATGCATTTTACTTCGACCTTTTCCAACATTTCTTCAGATAAGTCGTTTCCATAATTATCTTTTAAGTGAATAGTTATATTTGAACTTTCCCCAAGTTTTATTGATTTGGAATATTCTGCGACGGTTCTATTCAAATCTATATCTATAAATATTACATTAACGCTGCAATTTCCACAGGAAATAATAGTATCTTCATATTTGACTTCGATCGAGGCTTCTCCCATGAAGTTAACAAATGGAGTAAATATAATACCTTTTTCTTTTGAATTGAATTCACCTTTTTCGGCTTTTATTACAGTTCCATTAGCTAATTTTATTGTAGCTTGGAATTTATTAACATCTGATTCTTCAACATAACTCATAAGTTTTTGGTATTTATCTCTTGGAATTATTTTTATTTTTGAATTGGCTCCATAAGCAAAATCTTGTTGTTTGACTTCAACAAAAGTCTCCGTTAATTTCAAAGGTTCGTTGACTATCTTTATAACATAGGTTTCTTGGTTTTTAAAATATTTAGAGCTAATATAAATTTCTCCAGGAATCTTACAGTCAAAGCCCATGATTAATTTTTTTTTAGAAAGCATAACAGCCACTTGAAAATAAAAGCTTACATTTTTACTGTGAGAAACCGTAAATAAATTGTCTAAGTCATTTAAAGTATAATTGAAAATAGCAGAAGGAAAGTTACCATTTTTATCTTTTGGATGTAATATCACGGAAGGAACTATATGTACATTTCCTTCTCTTAGAATATTAGGAGAGGATACGATGCAATAATCATCTACTTCAATAGTCTCAAGTGTGGATTCAGTGTCTTCAAGTTTTCTTTGAGGTTTTGGACTTTCTTTGGAATAGCAAATTGAAAAATCTTTGATAGCTTTTTCCTTTGAGCTTCCAGAGGATTCTAAATATATATAGGCATCATTTCCTAAGAGGTTAATAAAGTCAATAGACTCTGAGTAAATAGTCGTTTTTTCATGGAGAATCTTTATTTCATCTTCTTTCAGGAGGATATCAAATTGAGGCTCTTTATTTTTTGATGGGGATTCTTTTGGTTCTTCCAATTTTTCATTGTTAGATAAATCTATCTGGATTTTATTCGATTTATCTTCGAAGCATTTTTCATTTTCTTTGAAGCATTTTTGGACTTGAAGGAAAATTTTTTTTTCATCTTCTTTGGAAAAGCTAAATCTAATGGCTAAGGCTTTTTCTAAATTTGAGCCCATTTTATGGGCATCTTTCGAAAGGATCAAAGAGGCATCAATGGATTCTTTGGTATCTAAATGTAAATTAATTTCAATAGGTGCAATTTTTATTTTGTCCTTAGGATAGTAATAACAGGCCTTTTCCTGGCTAGATACCTTTAGATCAGTAAAAGGAATCATTCGCATGCTCTTTGGACAAATGTTTAGAGAGAGCACCATATGAAATATCAAGCTCATAAGAGCGTAGTGGTAAAGTGTTTTCATTTTTATATGTAATTTTAATTTTTTTTTTCAAGATATTTTTATTAATTGTTTAATTAAAAATTAAATTAAATTAATTTAAAAATATAAAAAAAAGTTCTTTTTTAAAATGGGGATTGGGGATTGGGGATTGGGGATTGGG
>NBJL03000003.1:0-11371 GCA_002087855.3 Entodinium caudatum | reverse complement strand
AATATAAAAATATAAATAAGTAAAGAAAATAATAAATTTTAATTTCAAAAATGGAAAAATGCTTTATTCTTTTTATTTTTCTTTCTTTTCAAATCTTTACTTCAATAATAGAGAATCCATATTATCTAATAGAAAGTTCATATCCCATTCTTCTTTCTTCAAAATTTGATGATTATAATTATATTATAACATCAGGAAAAGCCCTAAAAACATCAAAAGAAAATGGAACTGCTGTTGATAGAGTAGATTTTATAAGATATGATGATAATTTTATTTCCATTTATGATAATTCAAATAATAATTATTTATACTATGATAATACATATTATTTTATAGATTATTCAGCTTTTTTATCTTATCAAGAAATTCAAGTGAGTGCCAAATCAAAATCAGGAAGTTCACAAACTGTGACAAATATAGGAAGTATTGCTCAAGATAATGATTTTATTATTTATGGAATGCGTTCTGATTATTTCATTTTTACGAGTAAATCTCAGGAGTTTCGCTCATATGAAACAATAAACGATTTAACTGAACAAATATCATGCAAATTTATAGAAAGTACTGAGTTCATTTGTGCAATGATTATTGATGAAGATCTAGAAATTGCTACTTTTACATATGAACTTAATCAAGTTAGTTCTTTATATAATCAACTAACTAAGACTCATAGCGCTTCTTATATATCTGATTTTGAATCTGATTTTGCTTTATATGATACTACTATTAATAATATCAAAATATTTTGTTTCGAAAATAACAATATTGTTAAATGTAACTTTTTTACTACTGAAATTACTAAAAATTGGGTTAAAGAAGTTTTAAATGTAATAAATCTTGATGATGGACATTTAGAATATGAGTCAGATTATTTCTCTGAAAATAGTTGTAATTTGACTTATTTTAATTCAGAATATTTATTTTGCTGTGGAGCAGAAAATTATATTAGATGTTTTAGAATAAATGCCACTGATTTTAAGTTAATTAAAAAATTTGATTTGAAAATAGCAGGAGAAAATTCATATCTTAGCATTAAAAATAATGATAAATTTGTTACTCTTTTTTTTATGAATCAAAAAAATGGAAATAAGATTTATGAATATTATATTTATATTCCAAAATGTAAAAATAAAAATTTTACAATAATAAACAGTTTAAATGAAAATAGATATGGAGAAGAAAGAATAAAAATAAAAAATTTATTTGAAGTTAAAACAAATAAATATTATTTTGAATTAGCTAAAACACCTGATGATATTGGTTATTTCATTTTGGAAAATAATATAATAGATTCAAGTATTGGGAAAAAAGCAATTTATAATGATAGTAATGTTTTGGATTTCATTGTTACTAACAAGAAGTTAGCATTTAATAAGGATATAACTGTTAATTATATAGTCAGTGTTGAAGGTGAGGTTGCTTATGAAAGTGAATGTAAAATTAATCTCAATTTTAGAACATGTTATAAATCCTGTGAAACTTGTTTTCTTGATGAAACTAAGTCTAATGAGACGCATCATAATTGTAAAAATTGTAAAGATAATTATTATCCTTCTCCTATCTTGAATACAAGTTGTTTCAAAGTAGAAGAAAAAAAGAAAATTGGTACTTTAATAAAGCATTTTTAGCATTTGGTGTTTGCCATGAATCTTGTAAATCATGTTCAGGTCCAAATAATGATCAATGCTTGTCTTGTGGAACTAATTTAATTTTTTATAAAGATCAATGTCTGGAGAAATGCCCAGAGGGAACTTTCCAAATTAAAAAAGAAGAAAATAGAACAGAATATTTTACATGCGGTAAATGCTATGAAATTTGTTATTCTTGTAAAGAAAAAGGAGATCGTAGTGATATGAAATGCTTAAGTTGTAAAGAAAATTTTATTAAATATAAAAATAATTGCTATAAAATAAATAATCCTAATATTTTAAATTTTGTTGATCCTGAGGATAATTTCATTAGTAACTGCCTGGAAAAATTTGGATTATATATAAAACAAAATACTTTTGAATGTATTCCTTTACCTGATCAAAAAGAAGGTTATTATCTATCTAATGCAGAAACAGGACTCCTTTCAAAATGTCATGGTAATTGCTTAACTTGTGAAAATGGGGAAATAGAAGAAGATGGAAAATTAACCAGTATGGAATGCTTAGAATGCAAAGATTCTAAAACAATGATACAAGTAGAAAAAAATTGTTTCCCAATAATTAAATACGAAGATAAAAAAATAGTATTTGATATTACCGAAATCCAACAAGGAACAAATGAGGGTACATGCTTATATTTTGGGCTTTCAATTTTTAGTGGTGAATATAAATGTATCACAAAACCAGAAAATGCATATTATGTATTAAATGATTCTGGTAATACCGGAGTAATCAAATATTGTCATGAAGCTTGCAAAACTTGTAATTCAGGGAATTATTCTGATAACACAAATTGCATTGAATGTGCTCCTATGTTAAAACAGAATATTCAAATACCAATTGTTTATTAGAAACTTCACTTCCAAGTAATTATTACAAAAATACTATCGACAATATATATTATGAATGTTACCAAAATTGTAAAAGATGCGATTCACTATTCGATATAATTAGTAATGATATGCATTGTTTAGATTGCATATTCGATTATTTTTTTGTTTATGGCGAAAATAATTGCTATAAAAAAGATGAACTTTTACAAAATAAAAAATATTATTTTTCAGTTCAAGATAATCAATTTCATAAATGTTATTATACTTGTTCTGAATGCTCAAATAATGAACCAAATGAAGAAGTTCATTATTGTGAAAAATGTGCTGATGATTATTATTTTGTATTAGGAAAAACAAATTGTTATGATATTAATTATACTGAAAAAGGTTATTATTTGAGTAATATAACTGTTAATGGAGTTACAGAGCCTAAATTTCAGAAATGTTTAAATCAATGTAAAACATGTTTTAGAGGCTTAGTAATAAATTCTGAAACAAATGAAATAAATCATAATTGCAAAGAATGTGCTGAAAATTTTTATAAATTATCTAATGGTTCTTTTCCTAATAATTGTTATGATAATGAAATAATTAATGCTTGGAAATTAATTGAATTAACGGCTATTAATACTTTTGAATATAAAGAAATAGAAGAAAATGAAATGAGTGAAGAAACCTCATATCTAGATGAATCTTATAATTTAGAGGAAATTAAAGAAGAAGAAGAAAAGGCTTTAAAGGAAGAAGAATCTTCAGAAATAGATTATAAGGAAAATGAAGAATCTTTAAAAATAGAAAGCACTGATTATAATGAAAATTATATAGAACAAGAAAATTCAAAAGACTCGGAAAATACAAAATATAATGAAGATTATTCAGAAGATGAAGAATCTTTAAAAATAGAAAGCACTGATTATAATGAAGATTATATTGAACAGGAAAATTCAATAGATTTAGAAAATAACAAATATAATGAAGATTATCCCGAAGATGAAGAGATATTAAAAATAGAAAGTAGTGATTATAATGAAGATTATATAGAGCAGGAAAATTCAAAAGACTTGGAAAATAGAAAATATAGTGAAGATTTTTCAGAAGATGAGGAATCCTTAAAAGTTGAAAGCACTGATTATAATGAAGATTTTCAAGAGGAAGAATCTTTAGAAATAGAAAAATATATAAATGAAGAAATTGAGAATTTTGAAGAAACTATGAATATTTTAGAAATTGAAGAATCTATAAAAGTGGAAGAAATTTTAATAACTAATAAATTATTTGAATGTGATAAAGCTTGTTTAACCTGTACAAAAAGCTTTGAAAATAATAACACAAATTGTATCAAATGCAACTCAAAAAATGGGTATTATCCAATATTTGGAGAAGATAATTCAAATTGTTTCAGCAATGAAACGATTAAAACAGGTTATTATCTTAATATAAAAAATGATTCTTTTACTTGGAATAAATGTTACGAGAAATGTAAAACCTGCAATTCAGAAGGAAATTTTACAAATATGAATTGCCTTTCTTGTAAAACTGATTTAAATGAAGAATTTATCAATCAAAATATTTTTTTGAAAATAACCGATAATGGTAATTGTATAGAGACATGCCAAAATAATACCTTCATGACTTCAAATGGATATTGTGTATCAACTTGTCCAAATAATACTTATAAATTTTTTTTGAATTATTCATGTATTAATTCTTGTCCTAATGGATATATAATAGATGAATCAAAAAATGAATGTATACTTAAAAGTATTGAAAAAGCATCTTCAACAGAAGAATTTAAAAATCTAATCTTAAGTAACATTTCTAATTTTGTTAACTCATCTAAAATTATTAATGGATCTAATTTCTTAGCTGTTGTTTTATCTTCTGATAAAATGAAACCAGAAGATCAAATTAAGATGGGTATTTCAGCTGTTGATTTGGGTAATTGTACAGAAGTTTTAAAAGAACATTATAATATTTCAAAGAATGAAAATTTGATTATACTAAATATGGAAACTAAAAATGAAGAAGCTACAAAAAATGAAACAAATCCTGATGAAAATAAATCTTTTAATTTAGGAAAAAAAATGCATTTAGAAGTATATGATTTTTCCGGGAGAAAACTGGATTTATCAGTATGTAAAGAAGATATCAAAGTAATGAAATATATAGGAGATACTGTCGAAGAACTTAATATTCAATCAGCAATGGATTTAGCAAATAGAGGTATTGATGTATTTAATCCACAAGATAAATTTTTTAATGACATATGTCATCCATTTAATAACACAGATGGTAAAGATATTATATTAACAGATAGAAGAAACGATCTTTATCAAAATGCTACATTTTGTGAAGATGGATGTACCTATACTGGAAAGAATTATGATTTAATGGTAGCAAATTGCATTTGTGATTCAAGCATTCTTCAAAAAGAGGAACAAAATATAACAAATGAAGAGGATAAACAAATTTCAGAAAAAGTCAATTTTAATACAATAACTAAATCATTTATTCAAAGCTTGATTGATTTTAATTATGAGGTTATTTTTTGTTATAATTTAGTTTTTGATACTAAAATTCTAGTTAAAAACATCGGATTTTATTCTTTATTTGGAATGTTTATTCTACAAATGGTTTTTTTGTTTATTTATTTGATTAAAAAATTAAAATCAATTAGATATTTTATGCTTATTTTTAACACAGATAAAAAAACGAATAATAGAACTAAAAATAATAATGATATAAACAATAATAATAAAATTACTCATATAAATAATAATAAAAATAGCAAAATTATTAAAAACAAAGATAAAGCATCTCCACCTAAAAATAATCAAAATTCTATTCAAACTTCTTTGGATCATAATCAAAAAAGTATATCAAATATGAACTCAAAGAATAAAATTAAAAAAAGAAAAATTAGGTTAAATATGAAAAATAATGAAAGTCTAATTTCAAAAACTAGCGACCAGAATAATCAAAGCAATAGTAAAAAGAAAATAATTTCACAAAATGATTCGAATAATATAGAAAATATATTAGAAAAGGACATTCAAACTAAAAATTTAAATTTACAAAAATCTAATGAACTTAAAAAGATTCCCAAAGAACATTATATCATATCTCATAATTTTGCACCTACTATAAATATTCAAGCATCTTTGCTTAATATTAACAATAAAGACAAAAAAATTCCAATTAGTTGCAAAAAAACTAATTTAATCGAAGGAAGTGAAAGTAAAGAAATATTTCCTAAAAATCAAACAAAAGAAATAATGTCAGATAATAATGAAATTCATGAGAATAATGATAAAATATATAATATAAAATCTAACAGAAAAAGGCCTTTAAAAAGAACTCTAATGAATAAAAAAGGAGAAGCTAATCAAAAGAGTATTCAAAATATGGAAACAGTTGCAGGTAAGAGCACGACTAAAATAAAAAAAGAAGATATTGTTAAATTATCGAATTCTGATTCTGATTTACAAGATATGGATTATGAAGAAGCAATTATTTATGATAAAAGATCATATTTCAGAATGTATTGGGCATTTTTAGTTGATACTCAAATTATTTTAGGAACATTTTGTACTGATAATTATTTAAATTTACTTGTTATTAAATTAAGTTTTTTTGTTTTTACTTTTCAGATCAGTTTTTTCTTGAATGCATTTTTTTATTCTGATGAATATATATCAGACGCTTATCATAATGATGGTGTACTTGATTTTTTTTCTGGATTACCTAAGTCTATTTATTCCTTTGTTGCAACTTTAATAACAACTAATTTATTAAAAATGCTTTCTAATAGTCAAAGTGAATTGAAGAAAGTAATTAGAGAAAAAAGAAAATATAAAAATTATCAAAATATTATCAATATTAAATTAAGCAAATTAAGAAAAAAATTAGTTATATATTTTATTCTTATTTTTTTATTAGAAACATTTTTTTTGTATTATGTAACAGCATTTTGTGCTGTTTATAAATATTCGCAAAAATATTGGTTCTTTGGATGCTTAGAATCATTTGCAATGGATTCCGTGGTTGCTATAATTATTTGCATTGTGCTTTCAATTTTTAGATACATAAGTATAAAAAAACATATTAAATGTTTTTATACTTTAGCGAATCTCATTGGCACTTTTTTATAAAAATAACTCTTAGTTATTAGGATATAATTAATAATATAGTCTTTAGTTTTACAATATAGTCTTTGTATATAATTAATTTCATGACATTTTATTATTTTATTATAACAATGATGTTATTATATATTTTAATAAATAATTTTAATAAATAATTAATAAATAATATAAAATAAATTTATTTAATATTTTATATATTGCTTTTGAATGGGGATTGGGGATTNAATTAATTATTGATAAATAATATGAAATAAATTTATTTAATATTTTATATATCACTATTGAACATATAATATTTATATTTAGCAACAAAATCCTCCTCCACTTTGATTATTATTCATTTGATGTTGATTATTATTATTATTCATCAGATCAATCCCATTTTTTCCATTTTGTGTTCCTTTTCCAGTTCCAGTTCCTCCAATTTGTTTCGATAAAAGATATTTGGCCGTCGAAATAAACAAATCATCAATATTAATGGTATCTTTCGCAGAAGTTTCAATATATTTAATCCCGTATTTATTCGCAATTTCCTTAGCTTCTTCCATACTGACTTGTCTACTATGAGCTAAATCACATTTATTCCCGACTAAAATCCTTAAAACGCCTTCTTTAGCGAATTTATCAATATCAGCCATCCAATTTCTCACGTGGTCGAATGAATCTCTGTCGGTAATATCAAAAACCACCAAGATAGCATGAGCTCCTTTATAATACGATGTTGTTATTGTTTTAAATCGTTCTTGACCGGCTGTGTCCCATATTTGAAGCTTTATTTTCTTGGAATCAATTTCTATGTTTTTTAGTTTGAAGTCTACTCCGATTGAATTCATTAAATTACTGCTGAAATTATTTTCTATGTAACGAATTATTATACAAGATTTTCCGACACCACTGTCTCCTAAAAGTAATATTTTAAATAGGGATTCACTAAATTAATTTAATATGAGAAAATTAAATTTGAAAATGTTTTTGACTTACTATTCTGTGTCTACCATTGTTTTTTAAATAATTATTTATTTTTTTTAAATTAATAGTTAATGAATGCATATTATAAAATCTATTATTTTGTTGGGGATTGGGGATTGGGGATTGGGGATTGGGGATTGGGGATTGGGCCCAATCCCCAATCCCCAATCCCCAATCCCCAATCCCCAATAAATTATTTACTAAAGAAAATATATTAGTTATGTTTATAAATCTAAAAATAAAATAAAAATTAATTTTAAATTAATGGATATTTCAGAAAGAAGAGATTTATATAAAACATCAAATAAATTTTCGTTTATTAAATATGTTGTGGCTGTAAAGGCTTCTAGAATAATATCATTTTTATTGAATTTAGTAAATTTCCTTTTATCTTTAGTATGTATTGTTTTTTATATTTTGATGACTTACAATCCTCATATTTTTATCAAATACAGTTTTTTCTTTAATTTTCATTTCTCATGTCGAATAATATTTATTGTAGATTTTATTCTTGATTTAATTTATATGATTGTAGAAAAAAAATTTAATTATTTAGGTATGGCAGTAAATATAGTTTCCATATTTCCTTTTTTAGTGATGCGTTTCATATGTGGAATGAAATTAGATTTAAAAAATAATGCAGATATGATCTGCTTATCTTTTATAATTTTTCGTATTTTAAATGTTAAAGAATTTTTCAAATTATTTAAAAGCGAAGACAAAAGAGAGCTTTTCGATAAAGTAGCCACGATATCATCTTTATCAATCATATTCACTGTAGAATTAAATGTAATAGAAAATACTCAAATAATTGGAAATTATTGGCTCTTTTTAGAAAGAGATTGTCAGGATACTTACTATTGCGATGGTCAAAATGAACATTTGCATAATACTTTCTTTTTTATAATGACTTTATTAACAACTATAGGATACTCTTCCAATATAAGGAGTGTTTTAGGAAAAATTATTGTTAGTATTGTTATCATTTTCCAATATGGACTTCTCATTTTTTTCATAAGTACTATTATTTCTATATTTTACTTAAAAAGTCCTTATTCTAGAATGTCTTATAAATTAATAGATAACGTTGAATTTATTCTGGTTACAGGAAATATATCTATAGGGTCTATAACAATTTTATTGCAAGAATATTTCCATCCTGACCATGGTGAGAATGAAAAACATTTATTAATTTTGCTTCCTCATCCACCTGATGCTGACATGAAACAACTTTTGAAATTGTATAAAAATAGATTATTTTATTTTGAGGGAAATTGCTTTAATATTAACGATTTAGAAAGAGTTATGTTCAGAAAAACAAAAATGATAATATTATTAGCTAATAAACAAACAGATAATGATACTGAAGAAGATGATAAAACTATTATAAGAGCAATGACTATTAAAAAACACTTTATGGCCTTGGAACAAAAAGAAAATATGGAAAGAATAAAACTAGGGAAATTTCACATTCATTTAAAGGAAAAAGGTCCTGAAAATAAAGAAAATAAATTAATTATGCAATTAATTAAACCAGAAAGTGAGCACCATTTTGAATCTAATATTTTCACTAATAATAAAGATCAAATCGTTTGTATAAATGAACTAAAATTAGGATTGCTTTCAAAAAGTTGCCCTTGTCCAGGAATTATAACTTTATTAACTAATCTAATAACTACTAATAATTTAGTAGAAGATAATGACAAAGCCAAAGAAATCGTTGAAGAAAATGGATGGATGAAAGATTATATCGAAGGAAAAGATTATGAAATATATAAAATATCTTTAAACTCAAAAAGAGGTTATTATTTCGGTGATATTGTAAATATGGTTTATAATTCAAATAATGGAATAATTTTGTTTGGATTACATATTGAATCAAATGTAACCCAAGATAGTATTGTGTATTTATCACCTTTGACTTTTAAATTACCTAAGGATGACCAAACTATTTCTATTTTTGGTTATCTTTTGGCTAAAGATCAAAATGAAGCAACTATTGTTATGAATAACTTAAAAGCCGATAAAATAGATCCAAAGACTTTAAAATTTAATAATATGAATAGAGCTAGTGCTGAAGACCCTTTTAAGCAATTTAATATTTATAATAAAATGAATGATTTTGGTGATTATCAAGAAGAGGAAGAAAAACAAGACAATATCTTCATCGATGCAAATATTCAAGGCAAATATTTAACAGATAAAATACTTCTATCAAATTCCTACCATGTATCAAGTGAGCAAATTTTAAAAGAAAATGCTATATATAACAATTTACAGAATAAATTAGTATTAAAACGTGGTCATATAATTATCTGTGGTATCAGTCAAAATTTAATAGATTTCATAAAGCCAATAAGAGCGAAATACATTCCAAAGGAAGATTGTCCAAGCATTGTCATATTAAACCCTAAATTACCAGATGATAAAATATGGAATTCAATAAGTTATTTCGATGAGATATTTTTAGTCCAAGGAAATCCAATGAAAAGAAAAGATTTACTAAGAGCCGGAATTTTAGCAGCTTCAAAGGTGGTTATTTTATCCCCGAGTTTGAATGAAATTACTGCGTTTAAAAATCATAAAAAAGAAGAAAAAAAAGATGATGAAGATGAAGAAGAAGATAATAATTCAAATGTTAGAAGTTTAACAAGAGAAGAAGAAAATTTACTGGATTCAAAAACTATTTTAAATTATAATTTAATCACTGAAATGAAAAGTGATATTTTCTGCTTGATAGAATTGATAAATCCTAATAATATATCTTTGATAAAAAATAAAAGTAGAAAAAATGTTGATGAATATGTTTTTATCAAAGCAGGACTTGATATCACTTTAACAGCCTCATTTGCAACTGGGGAAGTCTACTATTCAAATGTCATGGATAATTTAATGAGTCAAATTTATTATAATCCCAATTTATTAGGAGTCATTAAGAAATTAATAATGGGAGAAAATCAAAAGAAAATAATTAACAATTCTTTAAGAAAATATTATAATATTAAAAGTGGAAATTTATATTTAATTGATATGCCACCTTTAGAAGATATTAAAGATATCTCAATAAACAAAGATAAAAACGATAAAGAGGAAGAAGCTCAATTAGAAATAAGCTTTAAAGAAGTCTTCAAATATTTATTAATTCATAAAAAAATGATCACAATTGGCTTATACAAAAGATATTCACATAAAAAAGAAAGCATCAATATTGGTAGTTCAAAAAAAAGAAAAACGATGATAAAAAATAATATAAATACCTTATATAATTCAGAAGAGAATTTTTACTACGTTGTGACTTCACCGAGTCCCGATTTTAAAGTCGGAAATAAAGATAAATTGTTCGTTATATCAACAATATACCCAGGTAAAAACTTTGATAATAAAATGAATGATAATTCAATTCAGAATAATGACCAATTCAATTTGGATAAAAATGAGATGGATAGACAATCTAATAAAATGAGGAATTTAGAATCGAAACAAAATCTTGATAGAGAAGGAGAAAAAAAATTGGAAAAAATTAATGATACCATAGATGATATGAAAGCAGTGCTTAATTCTACTAAAGAATCTTTGTTTGAATTAGGAAATAGATCAAAAGCAATGATTCCTGAAAGCATTAAATCCACTATTACTAATATTTATAATACTAATAATTTACCTAAAGTTTAATTTTTATTATAATATATTATTTTTTAATTATTTTATAAAATTATCTTTTGATTTTTTTAACCTTTTGAATGGGGATTGGGGATTGGGGATTGGGGATTGGGGA
>NBJL03000002.1:8251-29158 GCA_002087855.3 Entodinium caudatum | reverse complement strand
TTTAAATCTTTATATAGTATCAAAATAATATATTAATATAATTATTAAAATGGCGGAAGATTATCTTTATCAAGAAAATTTGAATAAAGAAGTAGTTGATATTGATCAAATTATAGTCAATATCCAAAATAACATAAAAATTCCTGAAAAATTCAATTATGATAAAGATATTTTAGAAAAGAAAAATTTTGTAATAACAGACAAATCCATCGAAAGAATAAAGAAGATAGCTTATTATATATCAAGAGGAATACCGATTCTTTTAGAAGGACCTACAGGAACATCGAAACCATTTTCAACTGAATTTGCATGTTTGATAGTAAAGACTAAAAAGCCTTTAATTAGATTTAATATGTCTTCAGATACTGTTCCTTCAGATTTACTTGGTAAAATGGTAGGAGATAAAGATTCACTTGCTGGACTCTCTCTTCAATATGGGCATTTTTTAAAGGCATATTCAGAAGGTTATCCTTTACTTTTAGATGAAATTAACCTAGCATCAGAGGCTGTACTACAATGCATAGAAGAAGCTTTAGATTCTGATTCAATTAATATTGAAATTCCAGGATTCCCTCTTAAATCAATACCAAAGCATGAAAACTTCGCTTTAATAGCAACTCAAAATCCTAATAAAGGCCTTTTTGCTAATAAAAGACAAAATTTAGGTAATAAATTTAAATCCAAATTTCAGATAATTACATTTCCAGAATTTAGTGAAAATGAATTATATAAAATTGCTGAAGGATTATCCGAAAGATTTGGTTTTTTATCCAAAGAAGATAAAAATATCCAAAATAAAATAAAAATCTTAAAAGATTTAGTTAAATTCCATAAAATTTGGGAAAAGTCTGAAGAAATAAAAGATGATGTAGAATGCTTTACAGTCAGAGAAATAGCAGCTTCTGTTAAGGCTTTTTCTAAAGGAATGAATATATATGATACAATTATGACAATTTATGGAGCAAGATATCCAGAAGAATTAAAAGAAAATATTAAGAAAATTTGATTCTTTCAAAGACATTAAACCTGATCCTTTAATAATTCCACCCAATTTTCCTAATTGCTTTCAGAATAACTCTCTTTTACAAGCAATTAAATCTATAAAATTCTCCTTAGATAATAATAGACATGTCATTATAAAAGGAAAAGAAGGCACGGGAAAAACTCAATTAGCCCTTTGGTTTGCTGAATGGTATTTACAACAACATAATATAGATAAAGAAAATATTTTTTATTGTCTTTGTACAGAAGAATTAAAATGCCCTGATTTAATAGGAAGACAAAGTCCTACTAATAATACAGAACCAGGTAAAGAATTAATCGAATGGAAAAATGGATTTTTGACAAAAGCTGTAGAAAATGGAGGTGTTGTTATATTAGATGCTTTAGATCAAGCAACTACTACAGTAACTGAGAGACTTAATGGATTACTTGATCAAAAATATGATGACACAGAAAAGGCTAAATTTGATATACCTGAAAATCCTCAAAAACCAGAGATTGAAATTAATCCAACATTTAGATTGATTTGCACTACAGATATTAACAAAATAGATCAAATGTCGCCAGCTTTTGTAAATAGATTTGATATAATTGTTTTAGAAAATCAATTAGATTGTTTAAATGAGGATGAAAAAAAAGAATTAATAAAATTTTTATTAATTAATTCTTATAGGGAAGATAAAGTTTTGTCTTTGATAAAAAAATTAGAAACAGAAAATGAAAAAGAAGACCAACAAGAAAATTTAAAGGAAGAAGAAGGAGAAAATTATAATAACCAAGGAAATGGTGGAATGCTTGCAGGGATGGATTTTAATGATAATCAAACTGACATATATGATGAAGAAGAGGAAGAATTTAATGAAAATGCCGAACAGCAAAATGAGGGATTGGCCGGAATTGATTATAATGATAATCAAAATCCAGAAGAAAATGAAAATAATGATATGAATAATAATGACGATAATGAAAATATATTTCAGGGAGAAGATGCAGCACCAAATATCCAAGCCGATGAAGATAATAAAATAAATAATAATGAAGAAGATAATAATAATAATATTGAAGAAGAGCAAAATAAAGAACAAGCAAATATAAATGAGGATTATAAATTTGATGAATTAAATCCAAGTGAAGAATTAATCGATTTTATATATAAAAAATCAAATGAATTTGGAACCATATATGATTTAAATAAATTTTGTAGGACTATCAGAATTTTTATCAATAAATTCAAAGAAGAAAAACAAATATCAATCAAATCCATAGTTGAATTTAGTTATGATCTTCTCACTATTGATTTTGTTGATGAAAAAAATGGAAAAGAATTAAAAATTGATGAAAAAATTAAAAATATTTTATTACCAAATGAAGAAGATCCTGATAGTGATGACCCTAAATATTTTTTTCAAGAATCAGAATTATTAAAAAATTATATTACAATTCTAAATGCTTGTAAAATAGCGAATATTCATTTATGTGTTTATGGACCACCAGGAGTAGGAAAAACAGCTGGAACTAGAGCTTTTGGAAGAATTATCACAGATAAAAAGAATCAAGAAAAGAAAAAGTTTGATTTTGAAAAGCATTCTTTTCATGCTGGTACTAAACCGAGTCACTATTATGGTACAACAATTTTAAAAAAAGGAAAAATTCTATTTAGGAAGGGATCCCTAACAAATGCTTTAAAAAAAGGATATTTATTTATAGCTGATGAACTGAATCTTTCAACAGTGCAAAATATGAATGCTTTATCACCAGCACTTGAAATGAATTTAAATCATAGTATATATTTTCCTGGAATAGAAAGCCCTATTGATATACATCCAAATTTCTTTTTTGTTGTTTGCCAAAATGAAGTTGGTACAATAGGAAGAAATGCTTTACCTCAAAATGTTGCTAAAAGATTTAAAACAATATTTTACCCAACTATTATTGAAGATATGTCAGAAATTTGCAAAAGAATTAATAAAAGTTTATATTTTAGAGAGGAAGAAGATAATAGATTTGAAGATGAATCAGCAAAAAAATTAGGAGAATTTATGATTAAATTAAACCAAAAAAATCTTAATGAAATTTCTCTTTGGTCTCTTAGAGATATAACTAAAATTTTTCAAAGAATTGTCCAACAAAAGAGGGAGACTGGTAAATATAATAAAATAGATTTTTTGCATAATATCTTATTTTATACAATAAGTTCGGTTAATAAAGAAGAAATAAAAAATGTTGTTGATGAAGTATTACAATTAATGAAAGATGTCTTTAAATTTGATAAAGAAACAGAACAAAGATTAATAAAAGATTTTAATTCGCCTGTTGAATTAATTTTAAAAGATGGTAGTTACTCTTTAACTAAAGGAGAATGTAGTATATCTCTTTCAGAATATGAAGATAGATTCAAGATTGACAAAGAACAAAGTATAGAAAAATATTCTCTTTTCAAATTACCATCTTTACTTGAGGATTTGTTTCAAATTATTCTCTCTTGTGATAAAGAGCATATATTATTAGTTGGACCTTCTGGTTATAAAACATTTTTGTCTCAAAAAATATTATCAAATTATAAAACAATTACTTTAAATCAAGAATCTTCTATTGATCAATTATTAGGCTCTTCTTCATTTTTTATAAAATCAGAAGTTAATCAATTTTATTTAAGGATGATTGATCTAATATGTGGAGGCAATAAATTTGCTATTTGGAATCATCAATTAAGAGAAAAAAAATTAAATAAAGATGACTTTGAAAAAGAAATAGAAGAATTAGAAAAAAGAAATAATATTCCAGAATCTTTTAAATATGCAGTGAATAATTGCAAAGAAAAAATATTTGCAGAAGAAAAAGAAGATTCCATTAACTCTTTATCAAATATGGTATTAGAATTTAGACCAGGATTATTTTTAAATGCAATTTTAGGAGGTTCGAGCTTAATATTGAAAAATTTATCAAACTTACCAACTATAATCCTCGAAAGATTTAATGAATTATTCTCAGGAAAATGTAACATCACGGTCAATGAAGATATCCATAATACAATAACAGAGGAATATAATAAAGAATTAACTTCATTTAAAAAATTCAGAGTATTTGGGACATGCTCTCCAGATACAGTATCAAAGCTTTCAGAAGCAGTCATATCAAGATTTACTTTAATATATGTCGGAGAATATGAAATTAATGAGCAAGAAGCAGCATTAAAAAGTTATCGTGATTATAATAAATTAGATACAATATCTGATAAAATTATAGAAAAAATGATTGAATATTCCATTAATTTAAATCAATATTTTCCCGGATGTAATTTCACATTATTTCATATGACCAATATAATAAGGATTCTTCATGAGATGAATAATTTAAAAAATCCTGAAAATTTTTCAGATGATGATAATGATGAGGTTGTTAAAAATCTTTCACTAATTGTTTATTATTCTGCAAAAGGAATTATGGAAAATAGAGACAAGGAAACAATGGATTTATTATTTAAAATACTTTATTTGGAAAGGGAAAGTGATGATCCTTTGGAAGGATTATCTCCTATCCTTGAAATTGGGGATGAATACGGAGAAAAAGGAATTATTTCTAAATCAAATGGATTATTTATTAAATCTGCTTTCACAAAAGAAAATGACAAAAAAATAGCTTTCACAAAACAATTTAATGAAATAGCTGAAATAATTCATTTTGGTCTTGCAAATAATTTGCCAGTCATTCTTGAAGGAATGCCAGGACAAGGAAAGCAACTATGTATTGATTATGTATGTGATTTACTTGGGTATGAGGTTGTTAATATAATGATATCACAATCAACAAAAGTAGAAGATTTACTTGGAAAGAATGTGATAACAAAAGATAAAGATAAAAATATAAAAATTATTTTTAATGAAACAAAATTATCTAAGGCACTTAAAAAAGAAGCTGAAGAAGACAAAAAAGGAAGAGAAATAGTTTTCGTTTTTAATAATCTAAATAATGCAAGTCCAGCTATTTTACAATTATTAACATCTATTTTTGATAAAAATCAGACTGATATATTACTTCCTGATGGCACTACCTTAAAAAAAAATCCAATTAATATAATATGTATTTTTAAACCACAAAATGGTGCAAATAGAGATAAATTGCCTTCAACACTTATATGCTCTTCTATTTATCACATTGTTTTAGAGCCAGATGAACAAGCTATAAAAGAAATCATATTCAAAAAATTAGAAAATGAAAAATTTTATCTTGAAGCAAATTCTTTATATAATAATTATATAAAGGCAAAAAATTTAATAGAAAAAAAATATCAAAAGGAAAATTTTATGAACCTTAATGATATAACAAAATTTGTTGATTTGAGGAAAGTTTCTTACGGTCAAATAACTGATGTTTCAATTGTATTTGCTATGATTTTTGTTTATAGATTTACTGAAGAAGAAATCATAAAAGATTTGCAAAAGGAATTAAATATTAACTCAATCAATATGAAGCCTAGTTTGATTTATGATATACCAGAGGGAACCTTAACATATAAAATCGGAGAAAAAAATAAGATTAAAGTAAAAACATATTTTAAAAGAACTTTAACAGATATAGAAAAAAATTTATATAATAATATATTTACTTCTTTGACTTCAAATCAAAAATTTTGTTTTCTATTTCTTATTTTATGTGTGCTTTCAAAAAGGACTAGTATGATTCAAGGAGAAACATCATCAGGAAAATCACATATTATTAGAACATTTTCAAAATTAATGGGAAAAGAATTAAATATTTATCAACTTAATTCAGAGAGTAGCACATTCCTATTAACAGGAAACTCTAAATTAAATACAAGTATAACACAAGAGGAATCCTTAGAATTAAAAAATGTTTTATCAGAAATAAAGGAAGGTTATAAAGAAATAAATTTAAAATTTCGAGAAAAATTTGAGAGTATAAAATACCAAGAATGGTCAGCTCAATCATTCAAAGAATTAATAGATACTTTCAAATTATTAGAAGAAAATAAGGGAAATAAAGTAATAACTGCTGAAGATAAAGAAAAATTGCAAAAAACAAGAAAATTTATTGAAAAAATGATAAATCCTGCAAGTCGATTCAATACAGATTATGACTCAACATTTATAACCTCAATGAAAACTGGCTCATGGACTTTATTTGATGGAATAGAAAGTGCTACTGCACAATTATCTGAAAAAATATCAACACTAGGGGGAGAGAACCCTGAATTAGACCTTTATGAAACAGGAAAAGAAAATTATTTTTTTACCAGAAAAAAAGAAGTGGAAAATTCAACTTTAATTCATGAAGATTTCCTTGTTTTTATAAGTTATAATATTTCATCTCAAAATGATAAAACTTTAGATCCTAGCTTATTGAGTAAATGCCTTTGCTTTTGTATGACTCCTTCAGATAGTAGAGAAATCGATAGTGCTCAAATTATTTACGGTTCTTTAGTTAAAAACAAATTAAATTCAAAAATATGCTAAACAGCTGCAACAAGGTTTTCCTATGTTCATAAATTTGCAAAAGAAAAAGCAAAAAATGAAGAAGAATCATTTTCAGGTGATATGCCTCCAACAGGAAGAACCCTTGGTTTCATTGGAAAAGAATTTCATAAATTTTATTTGAATTATTCTAATGCAAATAAGGAATTTGAAATATATAAACCAATTTGTAATTCATTGATTTATTTATATTTTAATTCTTATGAACCTTTAATTAAAATAAAAAATGGGAATAACTATTTAACAGAAGAAGATAAAATTAAAACAAAAAATAAATTAAAAAATGAATATTTGGATGACTTAATAGAAGAGTTTAAAAAATACCGGGATGATTTCGATTTAGATGATATTAGCAAGGATGAAAAATATATAAACATAAAAATTGAATTACAAAAATTGCAACAATTTGTTTTATTACCTTCAAAGAAAAGAAAAGCTATTGATTTTAATTTTAATAATTTTGTCGAAATGTGTTTTGAAAAAATTGAATTGGATGACACAGATATGATTATTAGATATTTAACACAAACTATTAAATTATTTGTAAAAATGGAAAAACCTGAAGATTTGAACGGTATCTATTTTTTAATTTATGTTCTATTTATTTTATTGAAGGATATTAATACTGTAAAATTTAAAGTCTTAGACCAGTATATAAGGAGGAAATTATCTGATCAAGAATTATTGCAAATAGATGCTTTGAAAGTTCCATTATCAAGATTAATTGTTTTTAAGGAACTTGTTAAGTCTAACAATATTACTGAGATAAAACCAAAGTTCCTTATGAATAATATATCTCCGTTATTAAAAAATATAATTGATTTTTATCAAGCTTTAAAAAAAGGATTAAAAATTGAGGCAATGACTTACTTTGGAAATATATTTACAATTTTAAATAAAAGAAAAGAATTATTCGAAATCATTGATTTAATTTTCCCTTATCATAGCTTTTCTTCAATATCGAAAAATGTAGTTTATATATTTGATTTATTCACTCGACTATATTTAGCCAAAATTAATTTCATTATTAAAACAGAATCTAAAAAGGATAATTTAAATTTAAAATTCAATTTTAGTAATAGCAAAATAATTTATATTTTGTCATAAATATTAATTATTATTTTGCTGAGGAAACATCAATTGCAAAACCTGAAACAAATCAAAGTAATATTTTATTTAAAATAAACCAAAATGTAATTAATCAAACTAAAAAAGAAATAACCAAATGGATACATATTTTATATTTATCAATTTTAGATATATTAAAAAATAAAAAACAAGAAAAATTAACAAAACAATCTTTATCGCAAATTATTGAACATAATTTGAATTATAAAAATCCACCTGAAATAGAAAAAGTTAAAATTCCTTTCAATATATCTAAAATATTTGCTCAAAATTCTTATTCATCATTTTTTGGAAAAGTATGGGGATTAATTTTAAATTGCAATCAAGAATTCATAAATTATTTTTATGAATTTTCTAATGATTTAGAAAAGCACATAATTAAAATGGTTCAAGAATTAAATAATAATATAGAACCAGATTTTATTGAGCAATTATTAAAATTAAGCGAATCTATGAAAGATTTTTATTCTGATAATAGTATTCTAAGAAAAAATAAACAAGTTATGGATAAATCTAAAAAGAAAATTTATGAAGAAGCTCTACAAAAAGAGAAAAAAAAAATCGATGATATTTTTAATCAAGAAGTAAAATTTAATACTAAAATTAAAGCAGATTTTCAAAGAAGTTTTAGCGATGTTCAAAAAGAAATTGAAGATATATTCTTAGATGATAAAAAGGATGAAAAAGAAAATGAACAATTAAAAAAATTTAATACGGTTAGATCACAATTTAATAACATAAGAAATATAGTTCAAGGAGAATTTGATATAATAAATTACATTATAAAAGAGAATAAGGATAAAGAAAAAATGGAAAATTTAATGAATAATTATATTAATTATTATGAAAAAGAGAAACAAAAAAAAATAAGTAAAGAAGAATTTTTAATAGATTGGAATTCCTTATCTATAACTAATAATATAAATAATAATAATGAAATTAGTGAAATTAGTGCAAATCAAAAAAAATTGGATATTTTAATTTGGTATTCTCAAATGATAGAGCAATTAAAATTAATACAAGAAGATAATAATAATGTAATAAAATATATTTTGAAAATAGGTGAAATAAATGATATTCCTGAAAAAACTTCTTTCACTAAATTCATATCAAATATATTTATTAATTCTAGGAATACAGATATAAATAGAAAAAATAAACAAATTATATTTGGCACTCTTAATGCATTTTTTATATATAAATTATATCAAGATAATAAAAATTTTGATCATTTTTTTTATGATATTGATAAATATGTGAATAATTTTAAATATAGGGAAGGACTTATCGAACCCAATTTTATTTTAAGAGTTCATGATTATTTAAAATCCCTTGAAGACAAATTTATGTTATATATTCCAAAGTTCAAACAATCAGATCTATTATTTTTATTTATTAATTTAGAATCTGAAGATAATGGAGGAAAATATGTCTTAGGCCCATTTTTGTCTCAGTTTAAATGCACACCAGTTATTGATAAGCTTAAAAAGATGGTAGATGATTTATTAGAAAAAGGTGATAAAATGAAATATCAAGATGTTATGGATAATATAGCAAAAAATATATATTTAGATTATTTAAATAATAAAGGTAAGCCAGAAGATGTAAAAAATCATGAATCTATCATTAAATCTTTGAATAATTTATCCACATTATCAAGAAATAGAATTAATAAAAAAGGGGAAATAAGACTAGCCTCACAAATTATATTAAGTATTATACATTTAGCAGAATTAATGGATAAATGTTACATAAATTATAAATTTGAATTTGATGATATCGATATTTTCGGTGAAAAAATAGAAAATAAAATAATAAATAAATATCCATCATTATTTTATTTTTTGAATAAATATTATAATATTCATAATCAAATAAAGAAACATTTTAATGATGATTATCAAAAAAAAAATATTTATATAGAAGATGAATTTTATTGCTCTTTTTATTTTTGGATTTTTGGATTGAGAATTTTAAGTTCCTTTAGTTGTATTGATTATGGACTTTATAAAAAGCCTGAGTTAACAAAGTTTATTTCAGATGTTGTTAAAAAAATAATTAAAGAAAAAATTAAAAATAAAGAAAGTATTGGAACTAAATGGATAAATATATTTTTAGAAAATGTAAATCAAAAATATATAGATAATGATATAATTACTATATATAAATATTTAAAAAGGATAATTATAAGCTTTACAGATAAAAATGCATATCAAGATATATTTATTTCTATATTTAAAGAAAATTTAAATTTAGTTTATAAGAAAATTTTTTCAAATTCAGTGAATGATATCTTTCAAAAAGGTTTTTCAAGTAATGATCAATTAATTAGATTTCTTATAAATCCAGAAAGTTACTTCAAAAAAGAAATAGAAAATGAAATAAAGGAAAAATATATGGATATTATTACTAGTAAATTATTTACAAAAGAATTGAAGCCTTTTTATGATAAATATATGAAAAATTATCCTTCATATATTAAGGATATAAAAGAAGCAATAAAAGAAGATCAAGAAAGAGAGGAAAAAAAATATATTAAAGAAAAGGTAAATGAAAGAAGAAATAATTTTATCAATAAAAAATTTGATATAAAAAATTTAATGAAAGAATATAATAAAAATTTCGAGAAAATTAATAATGAAATTTCAAGTAAAAATGAAATAATGGAACTTTTAAGAAGTAAATTTGGAAAATCAAATAAATATTCAAAAGAAGACATAAAAAAAATTAATGAACTAATGAAAAATGAAAATCATTTAAGAAACCAAACAGTCTCAAATTATATCAATTTAATACAAAAAAATGATAAATATTCAGGAAAAAAAAATTATTTAATTCAATTATAATGGATGAATACAGAGATTTTTCAATATTATGTGAGCAAATTCTTGAAAAATATAAAAATATCAAAAATATAATTGGAGACGAAGAAGAATATGAAAATTTTTATTCAAATGAGAAAATAGTGATTTATATTATTGATTATGAATATGAAATTGATAATAGGAAGCACAATAAAGAATCAACAATTTGCATAATTGATAATTTTTCAAATGAATTAAATATTCATTTAAAAGCTCCATTAGAAAAATCAAAAAGAATTAAAGGAAGAATATATTTAAATCCAAAATATTATGGCCAAAAAAATGTGGTTAAAAATCTTGGTGAGAAAAAAAAAATTAATATAAAAAAAGAAGAACTAAAAAAATTAAATTTAGAAAAATGCACAGAAATTTTAAATAATATTCAAAACTTAAAATATACAAATTTCATCGAAAAAATAAAGAGAGATTGCCCAAAGCTTAATTTCGGACTTGAAAAAAACTTACAAACTGAGGAACAATTTTATAAACATTTAGACATATGCTTTGATGAATTAAATAAATTTAATGAAATTTTTACAGTCTTTGAAAAAGATAAACAAAATAATTCAATAAATGGAATAAGAAGTATTGCTAATAAAATAAAAATGAAAGAAAAACCAACTCAAACAGCAGATGAAATCTTCAAATATGGATATTTTAAAGTTCAATTTTCAGATAATAATTCGAATTGTGGTAAAACGTCACAAAAGATTAAAATAGTAGAAGATGGACTTAAAAATTTAAAAGAACTTATAAAAGAATTATTTAAATTAATCAATAAAAAAGAGTTTTATAATAGCTTAAAAATTTTAATAGATCTTAGTAAAGGTTTTCAATTTTTTAATATAAAATTAGAGATATTTTTCCCAAAAATGAATCTCATAAAAGCAAACATTAACTTTAACCAAATTAATGAGAATTCAAATTTATTAAAAATACCTATAATAAGTGAAATTAATAAATCGGTTAATTGCTCTTTTCCTCATCTTAAATTAAATTTTGGACCATTAATCGCCTTTTTATATCAACAACCATTTCAAATTAATTTCACTTCATTGATACCTATTTCCATGGAAATAAAAAATTTAAAAAATGAAGATAAAAAACTATTAAATTGCTATGTTGATAATTCACACGGATTAGCTCAATTAAATATAACTGTACCTAAAATGAAAAATTTAGAAAAAAATATTGAAAAATATAATATTAATTGCCAGATTGAATTTTCTTCTCCAGGTTTAAATAAGTTTTTATTTGATTGTGATTTTAATATTGAAATTATTCCATTTCGTATAATTATGTATTGTAAAGAATATAATATTGCTAAAACTCAAGAAGGTCAAAATGGAAATTATTCAATATGTTTTTCTAAAGCACATACAGGGAAAGAAATAAATTTATTTTTCCAAAATTATAATATAAAAAATGAACTTAAATTTATATATCAAATAGAATCATTAGAAGGAAATTGTGCATCAAAGCCAGAAATTGTGAAAGAAAAAGAGCATTTAAAACTTACTTTAGGAAATAAAGATAAAAAATCAGTTGAAAGACTTATTTGTCAATTAAATATTATATTTAATAATTTTTTTTCAATAAAATTAAATATAGACTGTTTCTTGTTTCCATTCACTTACTTATTTCAAGTATATGATTATAATAAAAGAATATTCAGGAATGAAATTAGTATATATATAAAAGGATATAAAGAATATCTTGAGAATAATAAAACAAAAATTAATATCAGACCAAAAATATTTCCACTACATTTTAGAGTAATTTTCCCTAAATTTAATTATAAAGGAATGATTGAATTTTTCCCTCCAAAAAGTAATTATGTGTCCATTAAAAATATGAATATTCCTAAAGAATTTGATGATAATTTTGCATTTGATATGGATTTAATTATTAATGAAAATATTTTTAGAATAGAGAATGTTCTTATGGAAACTAGCATTACTTTTGGAATTAAGTTAAATGAACAAAAATCTGAAATTAAAGTTAATTTTAAAACTCCACCTAATTGTATTCAAAATGATAAATATTTTAAAAATGCTAAATATGCTAAATATTTTAAATTAATAAAATATGAGAAAGTTCCACAAAGTGATAAATGGAATGAAGTAAAAATTACCAATTATGATGCTTCAGTTCCTAAAAATTTATTACATATATCAATTTTTGGAACAGAACCAAATATACCTGATATAAAATATAAAGAAATAGATAATAATAAATTTTTATGTTTAAAAGTGAATTATATAATTAATAAAATATTAAAATTCACAGAATTTTCCAATTTGGGACTTACAATTAAGTATGAAACAAGTAACGAAATATGTTACAAGTATGAACATGATAAAAACATTGCAATAGTAGGTTATTGTAATAATAATAAAAATTTATGGTATCCTGCATTTTATAATTATGACAAATATTATGAAAATTTAGATAATAAAATTAAATTAAATAAAGATAAGGTTGATTATAAAAATTTAGCAGAGAGTATTAAAAATGATTTAGAACAAAAATTCTCTAAATCTAAATCAAAAGGAGATTATTCTTTATTGGCTCTTTCATTAATAAAATTAAGCACAAAATGGTTTTCGAATGATAAGATTCTAGAAGTCAAAAATTTATTAATATCATTAATGCCATTTTTTGAAGATTTGAAAATATTAAATCAAATTAAAGAAAAATTAGATATACTAGATAAGAATCCTAATGATTTCAATAAAATTATTATAGAAATTATTTTAATGTTATATTATATCTTTAAAGATAGATATGAAATCATAAATAGAATAACAAAGGAAGAAATTAATAAAGAATCAGATAACTTATTAAAAAAATATTTAACAATTGATAAAAATAAAATATTTGATGAAGCTGATATTAATAGTTTCTTTAAAAATATTAATAAGGAAATAGAAAAATCAGAAAAAATATTCCTCCAATTACCAAAAAATCAAGGTAAAGCAATAATAGTAAAGGAAGATTATTCATATGTTTTAAGTGATAGTTACGACACTGATTTTTCATTATCAAAATCAGATTTAAATAAAAATGAAGAATTGTCTAATAAGATAAATTTTCAGACTGGAGTAATCAATGATATTTCATGTCCAGATGAATGGTCTTTTTTTTCTCTTAAAGATTTCTATATGAAATGCACAAAATTAACTAGAGAATTACCTTTATTTACAGTTAGTGCAAAAAAAGAAAAAAATAAGGCTAAATTAAGGAAAACTGAAGAATCTTTTTTGAAATTATTAGAAATATATAAAAATACTCCTGAAAAAGATGAATCTTTCTTAGGGGATTACGTAATTGACTTTAATGAACAATTTAGAAAAATGGTAAGTAATCTAATCAATTCTAATGTAAAGTTTGAACCTGGAATACTTCCCAAAAAATTTGTCAACGAAAAACAAAATGAAAAAAAATTAAATGAGCAATATATTATAGAGCCTGAATTAAATATTAGTAATTATAATCAAGAAAAACAATGGGTAGAAGAGCTTGATAAGCAAGTGAATGAAATTAAAAAAGATTATGAAGAAAGTTTATTAGTTCCTTATATTCAAGAATCAAGTCTTAAGATGATTGATCAAAAAAATGAAGAGCATATTAAACAAATAGAAGAAGAAAAAGAAAAAGAAAAAAGAAAAATTGAAGAACAAAATATTCAAGAAAATTTAGGAAAAGTTGAAGAAATAAAGGTTGAGGAAAAAAAAGGAGAAAAATTCCAAGAAAAAATAGGAGTTGAAGGGTTAAAATTTAATAAAAAAGGAGATATTATTTCACCTCATAAAATAATATTTAAAAAATCTAGAAAATCTTCAAAAAATGAAATATTTGAAATAAAAAATAAAGTAGAAGAAAATATTAATGAAGAATTTTTAGAGATAAATGCTGATACATCCAATAAAAAAGAAATTTTGAAAATAGATATATCTGACATGAGTTTCAAAGAATCTTTATTACTAGGATTAATCATAAAAAGAATGAAAGAAATAGATGAAAAAATAAAATATAATAGATCTCTACCTAATTTAGGCATTAAAAAAAATTTGATTGGACAACCTGATTATAGAAATGAACAACCTTCTTCAAATATATTTAATGTAAACGAATTATACCAAAGTGGAGCCATTCTTGCAAATAATATAGTAAAAAGTTTATCAGAAAAAAGCATTCCCTTTAATAAAATAAGTGTTAATTTATTAATTGATTGTAGTGGATTTATAAGCATAGAGAATAAATTAAAGCAATTTACTTTAATTTGTGGTATTGCAAATGCCTTAAATGTTCTTAATATAAATTATGCTATTAGTGTAGTTGTGGAAAGTCAGTTTCCTTGCACTCTTAAACCTTTTGATGCAGATCATTCTTTAATATATTTACAAAAGGTATTAGACTGCTTATTTATTAAAAGGTTTATAGGAAAACATGTAAATTGGATTAATTATGCCTTAAATAATACAAGAGCTACTTCCCTTTATAGAGCAATACTTGTATTTAGTAATGGATTGGATGAAGATTTTTGTTTAATTAATGAATGGAAAGAAAAAATATTTAGGAATAATAATTTTTCCTTTGGATTTTTCTTTATAAATTCAGAAGAGATATGTAATCAATTTACTGAGGAATTAGGATATTTAAAATTGAAATGGGATGAATTTCAAAATAAAATAAATGAAAAAGGAACTAATATACAATTATATTATTATAAAAGCACTTTTGAAGACTATAAAGTTTTATATAATAATATAGCGGAAAAAATTGCTTTATTATTAGAAAGAAAAATCAATGAAAAAAATAATGAAGAAGATTTTATTCCCCCAGAATTCAATTTAATTCCAGAAAAAAATTTAACTTCAATTTATTTATTTGAGAATTCAATAAAAATTAATTTTGAAGATAACAAAGAAATATTTATAAAGAAAACAAGTGTGTTAAAAAATGTTTCAAATAAAATTCAAAATTTAGACGTAAATCTTTATAAAAATAATTTATCAAAAATAATAAAAAATAATATTACTGATGAAAATTTAAAAAATGAGATACATTTATTTGCCAAAAAAATTTTAGGAAACAGATCCAAATTAAATAAATCAAAAATAGAAACGATATTTAGACCAAATAAACCTTCTCAAAAAGTATTATCAACTACAGGTACAGAATTCGATATCCCTGCATTAATAATGAATTTGATAAATCCTTCTAATGAGCCAATGATATATCTGGAAGAAAAAGGAGGAATGATTAGAAATTATAGTGTAACATTAATTTTAGATACTTCTTTTTCATGCTTTAATCAATTATGTAATGCCTTTTCAATTCAAACGTTGTTTATTATTTTAAACACTTTAAATTCTATAGATATACCCTGTTTCGATTTAATTTTATCAAGACAAAAAAATCCTGAAGTTTTATGTTCTAATGTAAATACAGTAAGAGTATTAAATTCTAAATCTATATTATGGGAAAGTTTGCTTTATAAATTGTCAAATCCTTGTCAAAAGAGTGATTTAGCGAGTGCAATTGAAACAGCTTTTGATATTAAAAGGATGAGATCTTATCAATATACAAGTTATTTATTTATTTTGACTGATGGATTATATCAAGAAAAAGAATATAAAAGAATTATAAGAGCTGTTAGCAATTGTGCTAAAAGTGGATTAAATATATTCGGAATAGGTATTGGGGTATATCCAATAAGATTAGAAAATTTATTTCCTCAAGTAATTTATTGTCCACATCCTAATAATTTAAATAAGGCGATTGCCAACTTTTTTGGTGATTCAATATCAGGAGTAAAATCAAAAATGTTTTTCATAGAAAGCAAGGAAAAAGATCACATAATAAGGCTTAACAATAATATTACAAAAATTATAAATGAATCTCATAGATTGAATTTTCAAAATATTTATAATAAATTAAAAGATGTTATTGCCGAAACTGATGCATTCTTATTAATATCCAATCCAGAAGATGAAATGGTTGAAATTGGTGATGATGTAAAAACTAATAGTCAAGGACAAGATTTATTAAAAGAAAATCAATTGGAAGGAATGAAGATATTGGTAGTAATGCTTTGGTCAAAAACTTTAAATCCGGATGAAAATGAATGTGTACATAAAGATTATCTAACAAAAGTAAGCCCTCAAAGTAAAGCATGTCTTAAGGATGCCTTGGATTATTTAGGAGTAACAATGGATATTGTTGAAAATTATAGAGATGCAATAAATAAATTAACTTCAAAGGATATAAATGGAAATTGTCCTTATTATGCTTGCTGGATTATTAATGGTCCACCATATGAAGAATTACCAGATGGTTCCGATGAAGGATTTTTACTTGGCCAATTTTTAGAAGTATTAAAATTATTTTGGGAGGCAGAAGGAGCTTTAGTATTTTTAGCAGAAGGATGGAAACTTCAATATCAAACAAATGAATTTTTAAAGTTATTGGAATTTAATGGAAAAAAAGTTGACTTTTATTTGGTTGGAGATGACGAAGAAAAAGGAACCAGACAACATAAAGGTGGAAAATTCTTAGTAGGAGATAAAACTGGCAAATTAGATAGTATACAAAAATTTAATAAAAAAATAGAAATATTTGAAGGTTATGAGAGATTAAAATTAGATCATAATCTTTTCAAATTATTTGAAGGTGATACTATTTGTTACGCTAGTACTGATGACCCAAAAAAATTATGGCCTTTCCATGCTTTTTCACGCGATAGTGAAAATGGTATTAGCTCTTTGTACTATTCCAATTTTAAAGATAAGGGTGATATATTTATTGATTGTGGATTTACAAAATTATTTATTAATATGGATGTAACAGATACTGCTTTCAGATATTTCAGAAATATTGCTTCTTGGAATTCCAGAGCAGATATTCACTTACTTCATAATCAAATAAATGCTAAAGATTGGAGAGTAAAAGGAATCAATTATAATATTGATATAAATAAAAAGTGGACTAAATTTCAAAAATCACCTTTTTATTCTATACTTAAATTAAAAAGGCTTAAAACTTTATTTGCCTTTGATACTTCATGGAGTATTAATGAAATATCTTCACTTTATTTTGGTGAAATAAAAAGTATTCTTTCAAAATATTATAAAGAAGGTGATAAGTTTTATTTATGGAATGGTGATTTTTTTAGAAAAACAAAAAATGAAATAGATGAATGGATAAAAAAAGAAAGAGGAACAGGAGGTACAGATTCATCCAATATTGTTAGAATGGCTGTTGAAAGTCCAGAACACAGGGGACATTTAGTTATAGTTACTGATGGAGAGGTAGATAAAATAATAATAAAACAAAGTGATGAATTAATGAAAAAAAATGATATTAAATTTGAATATGTTTCTATTTTTATAATAGGAAAAGAAGGAAATTTATCAGTTGGAGCTCCTTTTTGTAGAAATTGTCCGAATAAAACAATACAAGTTTTGGATAAAAATACTAGAATTCCTGGGCCTTCCTTATCTTTAGAAGAAATTGATGCATATGAAAATATTCTAGACCTTGATACCAAAGAAAAATTTGATGCTAAATATGACCAATTATGTTCAATTATTAAAGCAAAACAACTAGGGAAAGATGAAGATAAAGACATGGAAAAATTATTAGAAAAGTTAAAAGATAAAATATTGCCAAATTTAAGTGAGGAGCAAAAAATAGACTTTGAAAAGAAATGGAATGTATTATATGAATTTGCTAAGAAAGGAATCAATAATTTTGATATTGGAACTGCAGGTATTAAAAAATAAAATTAAATTTATTTATTAAAATTTAATAAAAATTATGGTTAAATTTGGTTGTTGAAATTATTAATTTTATAAAAGTATTTTAAAAAATAATAAGATTAGGGATTGGGGATTGGGGATTGGGGATTGGGGATTGGGGATTGGGCCCAATCCCCAATCCCCAATCCCCAATCCCCAATCCCCAATCCCCAATTCCCAAAATTTTATTTAATTTGTTTAATGATAAAATATTATTTAGTTTTATTAACACAAAATAAATAAATAAAATAAACAAAATGCAAAATTATTATTTTTTGGAATTGGAATAAAGTGAAGGAATTATATTATCATTATTTATTTTATTTTTTGAATTTCTTCCTGATAATTCTCTTCTTTTGTCTTTATATTTATTTATTTTAGAAAAATTTAAATATAATTTTTGATTCGTTTTTACCTTTTTGGTCTTTGAATTTTCTGTTCTGTTTGAATTTGTATTGATCATATTAGAAGAATTTGTTTTTTCAGTAGATAAAAATATTTTAGAGATTTTCTTTTTTAGTAACCTTGCAGTTTGAGGACTATTTTTATAATTTATTTTTTGATCACTTTTTTGCTTTTTTATTTCTCTGCTTTTATCCATGAATATAAAAGTATTAATTTGATTAAAGGATTTTGTACTATTTGTTCCAAGACCAGGACTACAGAAATTATAAACATTTATATTAGATAGATTCAGAGTGAATTTATTTCTGTAATTATTTTTTAAACAAGGCTTTTTAAGAAAATAAAATAGATTATTATTATTTTGACTTTTGTTTAAATTATTTAATTTTTTTGTGAGTATATTTTTTTTGGCCTTTATTTTAAATATATTTTTTTTATTATTGTTTCGAGAAGAATTACTCTTTGAACTTGGAGAATAATCATTAATTGGATTATTATTTTTAATATTTTTAAAGGAAGAAATACTTTTACTATTTTTTAAAATAATTTTTGATGATATATCTAATTTAGAGTTATTATCTATATTTTTATCAGTAAGATTTCCCAATAATTTTTCATTAAATATATTTTTCTTATTTTTTGCTATATATGAATTAATTAATGAATTTTTTGTATAAGAAGAATTTTGATTAATTTTAAAATCTATGTATTTATTAATGATTTTGTTTTTATTCATATTATTATTTTTCATTAAATTATTATTATATTCTTCAATTAATGTTTTTTTAATGAATTTTTTATGTTTTATATTTGAATTATCACAATTTGTTGACTTTTTTATTATTAATTTCAATAAATTTTCTTTATTTAAGTTCAATTTTTTGTTTTCTTTATTTTCTTTTTTATCCAAAATTTTTTCTTGTATAATCTTATCCTTACTTTCATTATTTAAATTATTTACCAAATTATTAATATCAAAATTTTCGAAATTTTCATTATTTAATGATAACGATTTTTTATGCCTTGTTTCATTTTCTTTTTCTTTTTCTTTATTTTTATCATCTAAACTACCAATTGGCTCTACATTCATAATTTTATTTCTGATTTTTCTTTGTTTTTTATTATTTATATTTTGGTTATCAATTTTTGTAAATTGTCTTATAATTTTATCAAAATTAACAACAATTTTTGCCGCTTCTGGTTCTGTCGGGATTGTATCAAATTCTGAGAAAGATTCTTTAATTTCTTCATTTATTTCTTTTTTTGAGTTTTCTTCTTTCTCTTTATTAATTTCCAAATCATCTTCAATTTGTTTGTTATTATTATTAATATCTGCTCTATATTTATTTATTTGTGAAAGCTTTAAAGCTCCATTCATCATATTAATATATTTTAATATAAACGGATGATTATAAATATCTTCAATTTTGATTCTATTTTTAGCATCTTTAACCAATAATTTTTCAATTAAATCTCTGCATTCTAAACTCACCCCTTTTTTAAATCTTAATTCCTTTGAAAGAATATTATTTTCAATTTCATTAATATTCAAATCTTTCACAACAAAAGGACTATGAGAATGAATTAATTCATATAATAAAACTCCTAAAGACCAGACATCTATAGAAAAATCATAACCTTCATTTTTCACTATTTCTGGTGCCATATATTCGACAGTACCGCAGAATGTTACTCTTTTATTACTGTGCAAATACACACTCCACCCAAAATCACATAATTTAAGAATATTATTACTATTTATTAATAAATTTTCAGGTTTAATATCTCTATGTATGATTTTATTTTTATGCAAAAAAGAAACTGAATTAACTGATTGAATAAAATAATAAAAAGCTTCTGATTCATCCAACCCTTTTTTATAATGAATATAATCAAATAAAGTCCCTTTAGAAGCAAATTCTAAAATTAAATATATATTTTTTTTATCTTTGAAATAATTAAATAATCTTATAATATTAGGATGAAATATTTTACTTTGGATATTTATTTCATCCAAAATTAAATTTTTGTTATTTGTTTTCTGCATAAAAGAATTGATATTTATTACTTTAATTGCATATTTAATTTTAGAAATTTTATGTTGATATAAAAAAACTTTACTAAAAGATCCATCACCAACTAAGATTTTTTTACCTTTAGATAAAATTGGCTCTAATGAAGAAAAATTTAAATTCTGATTTATTTTTGGAT